>JAQFZF010001460.1:0-14048 GCA_034695365.1 Enchytraeus norvegicus | reverse complement strand
ATCTATATCTGAAATTGGGGGGGGGGGTGAGTGGAAAAAATTAAGTATTCCTTTACTCATAAAGAACTGAGAATGCAGTTTAGAAATAATATACAGTTCCACTGTAATGACTGCATGTACAGTGGGAAGATCTATAAAATGGAGACAAAATTTAGTTAGAAGTGTCCAATAAAATTTTTGCTGGCTTCGCTCGCTAAATATAAGCACTTTATTTAAGACAATGCGCGCTGAGCGAGCGACATTTATTAAGGAATCTCTTCAATTTAGGTGTCAAATAAATTTTTTGGGGGGGGGACCTTGCGTCATAAAGTTATTTTAAATTTGGGGGGATAGACGCCACTGTCGCTATCTCGATCTCTATCGGTATCTCTGCATCTATCTCTATCTCTATCCCTCACTCTCCCTCTCCAGCTCTCTCAATCTCCCACTCAAAGTAATATAACAATACAAAATGGGGTCATATTTAACGCTGACATCGAATTTTAAACCAGTAATTGAGAATTAAATTTAGATTGAAAACCCAGTCTTAAGTTTTGACTACGACTGTAGATATTAGCGAGTAAGTTCAGACCGCTTCACTCATTAGAATTCAAAATTGTGTCTTATGTTCTGAAATGATTGATTGTAGTGAATGAGGTTACGGTTAGGGTTTGGGATAAGGCCAGATTTAGGGTTGGCTGGGATACGGTTTGAACTTATGAATTTAGAATCTGAACTCATGAATTTAATTTACATGAATTTAACACCAATTAACATGAATTTAATATAATCCGTGGGCCGTGTACTAGTCAATTAATTTTTCTAAAAAATATGACTCTTTATTATATGTGTAGAATATATAGCTTATGCTATTATGTCTTGTATTTTGTTTGTGATGCGTACACGTGCATATATTTGTAGCGGATTTGCGTATGTCAAATATGCTAATTAACTGAAATATTCAAATATTATTATAATTATCAATAAATAATGCAAAAATACAATCAAGCAATCAATCAAGGAGGATTTAACGTCCGGTTCCTCACCCGAAGGCACTGTCAGGGACGTCCCAGGCGGGATACGGGGTGAAATATTAGTCACTAGTCAGTAGACTGTCTTATTGTGGATTGTTAATTAGCCCAACCCGGGCAAGTCTGATGGCCCTAAAATCGTGAATGCCCAGGTAGATCAGTAACAGCGCGGCAATCAGGATCAGCCCAACGATCACATTCAAAATCATCAAGGCAGCATCGTTTGAAGTTTTAGCAGTCTTCCTGATAACTGCTGGCTTGAAATGTGAATCTCCAAACTTCAGAACATGGTTAATCAGATATGAAACCTCTTTGCCAGAACTTGTCAGCTTATCTTTCATTATTGCGGAATGTTTCTTGGCTGCCATCAGGTAGCTCGGTTCATCAATTATCATCTTAATGGTTTGTTGCAATTCGGTTTCTGTAAATGTTGACAGATCCAGAAGTTCTGCATAACCCTTCGATTGAGCAGTGGCAACACTCGAAGCCTGAGAAAATGAAAATACAAATAAATAATGAACAAAATATATTGTTAAATTAACAACATTGGTAATGACTCAGTAAAAATCGAATTGAATTAGGAAAACTACACAGAATTAAATGATATTATTTTACACGATTCAAAAGGTAGTTTTAATTAAACCCTAAAGTATCAAATAAAATAAAATTTTATGATGCACAGGTAACACAACGCAATATATCATCTTCAAAAGTACCGTTGTCATCTTATTATGAAACCGCGATTTTAATTCAAACTTCCAACCGATGTACAATGTACAATATAATAAAAGAATCCATTTTCTGAAGAGAATAAATTGGTATGACTGATTTAAAACTGAAGAAGCAGTATAGTATATGTAAGTCATAAACTTCCTGCCACATCAGTTGTGGAATTTGACAAGCCTAGGCTCCTTCACTGCTCAAAGAGTTTCTGAGACTTATGGTGAAGAGTGTGCTATATGAAAGCTCATGATTGATTGATTGATTTAGAATTTGATAGAATTTGTGCATATTATCAAACCTGCTCTGAATCAATGGGAAAAATAATGAGAGGTTTGGCGTGATCTAAGGCTTCAGTCAAAATGTTGATTTCTGGTTGACCTATCAGCAGGCGAACATTTTGTGATGCCAGCAGGTCGTTTAGTGGCATTTCTGATACCAGCTTAACATTGCTCGCATCGTCACAATGTCCTGGAAATCTCTTCCAAATAAATCCGTACTTCATCGAGCGAAACACGTTACAGAATTTAACTTCCACATCGTGCGGAAGGTAGTTCCAGAAACGGCCAAATGTGACGAGAATCACTCCATCTGGAGATAGTTTGACGAACTGTCGGAGGTCAGATGGAAGTGGTTGAAAGGGTTGACCGGCCATGAGGTCACCGATACTCAAAGTGTTGGGCATGGAAGGTCTGGGATATCCCATCGTGTGATCCTCTAGGACTATCCAGAGAGATGAACTGAAACAACATCAACAAGAGTGGCAACTATGATTTATTTTCACGAAACACACACATATGGCGAGATCAGACTAGGTCTTATCTAGCTGCTACATAGAAAAGTACTGCTACATATACACAAAAGAATAAATATACAGAGATATCGAACACGCATACAGAAAATATAAATGAAAGGTGCAATTCACCGTGAAAACACAACTTAATTCAAAATAAGTCATATATTCATAGCTGGAAGAAAATCCATAGCTAGAACTCAAAATAAGTTATATATTCATAGCTAGAACAAAATCCATAGCTGGAACTCAAATTAAGTTATATATTCATCGCTAGAACAAAATGCATAGCTAGAACTCAAAATAAGTCATAATTCATAGCTAGAACAAAATTCACAGCTAGAATTCATGTGCGTATAATAGAATTAAAGGGTTACCAGATAAATCAAACAGATACTTAAAGAGTTACCAGTTATCAATCAGAAACAGCAAGTAGAGTGCTACCGTCGAGCATGGAAACATTAGGCACTACAGAGCCAACATCATTCAGATAAGTAAAACATAATTTTAACTTTGCTATGTCAAATCAAGAAGGCATCCCAAGACAATGTTTACAGAAGTATATGTCCACCACAACTTTGCGTAGTAATAAAACTTAAAACTGTTAATGTCGGATTTAGCGGTATTTCTTCGCCCGTAGATATCATCAAAATTTTCTACATTGGGGCATTGTTACACAGCCTCAAATAACATAAAGTCATATTGAATTATAATTATTATTATTAGAACCTTTCAGATTTATACAAACGAAATACTATATGCTGCAATAAGGATGAATTAACACAATTAATTCGTTAACCTTTCCGAAACTATGTACATTTTTTATGACTACTTTCTATATTATTTACTTTAACATGATATTGTGATCCTATGTAATATATTTATATTTGTTTTTTCAGTTCGATGTGTGCTACTGTATGTTTCCAGTAATTAAATATAAGAACACAAGCTAATATTCTATTCCTATTGCTTTAATGATTTTCAAACAATTTAGCAAATAATTTTTCATCCAAAACTATAAGTAGACGTATCATATTCTCAAGTAATTCATACCTTGTGTATGGCCGGATTAATCCAGATGGCACCGCTGGGTATTGTTTTCCATTATAGTGGGTATTGTTGGCAATGTTGTCAGACAGAACGTATTTCAGCACCATTTTGAGTTGTAGTATCTGAGCGAATGTTAGGTCGTCTAGACTCACCCAGCTGGCATACATTCTATATAAATCTGGAGATGAGAAATCGCGTCCTGTTATTCTGTGATAAATAGTAGTGTTACATTGTTAGTTAATTGGTTACATACATCGGTCCATTATTAGAAAATCTAGATACGTTAGCGTCTACGATGACTGGGCGAAACTAGAGTTAATAGCGGCCATTGCTATATCTTGAGATTGTGTCTCGGTAAAAACACTGCCAGACGACGAAGGCAATGGAGACCCAACTTATAAAAAGCTTCTCCAAGATATATGGCATTCAAACTAAGAAAATGTCCTTATTCCCGTGCTCCCATTCAGTAGAGGGTGCAAAGATTAATGGAGACCGAGAGATGGAAGCTTTGTATGCCATGGACCTGCCACTTGGCAGAGCACTCGATAGATAGATTCCTATAGGCCTATGGCTTCCGGTTTGCACTATTTACTCATTTATATATAGTTGTTATGGGTTCAAATATGATATATCAATATCCGGTGTGATGTGTGTCGCTGTGGAAGCACATTGCTGTTCTTGTTTGTGATTCTTATCGTCAATATTTATAATCCTGTGGTTATATAGTTAGTTAATTAGTTAACTAGTAAGCTATATTAAATGAATAAATCATACAAATACGAAACATGGACGGTTGCTGCTGGACCATTCGGGGTTCATTCCAGCTAGTGGCGGATATAGCATTCTTGAAGGGAGGGGGATAAATTAAACACATGAATTTCTTTCGCGGGAGTTAAATTGAGGCTGATCGAGGAGGGGGGGGGGGCATAGGTCCGAAATAGGTGTGTGAATGTGTCGAATTACACAGATTTTCAAATCGAGGGACCAGGAGGACCTGCCTCCCCCCCCCCCTCTCAGGTCGAGGAGGTTATAGAAAATTTAAATACTGCATTGTAATAATGCCGGATTGATCAAGAGGCTTTCCCTCAATTGTCAATGAACAATTAGCTAGGCCGATAGGGTTTGGCGCAATGGTAACGTGTACTCTGCAGAAGCAAAGTGACCCGGAATCGAATCCCAGGTCAGTCAAGAAGAATGATTACCGTGTGTCAGAAAGATTTATCGTGTAATTGCTCCAGCTGAAATAAGTGTCTGTCTATAGTAAATATACAATTAATCAATGAGTGTTAAAATATAATTTATTTTAAATAAACTAGTAAAGAAAGCACAGTAAACGTTTGCGACTGTCATGTGTTAAAATATAATAAATTTGATAAATACACCACCGATAATAAATAAATTAATATTTTAATTCATGAATTATAGAAAACTAGCCTGTATAGGAATTTACTCCAGCTTAGAGAGACTGATCCATATGGAATGTTGAGCGACTGGGGGATAACTCCATAGCAGTTCATTGTCGTGAAATCAAGTATAACAAAATCATACTGAAAACAATAAATATCATATTTTTTATAAATTTTATTATCTGGGGTATCTACAATTACTGAAGTATCTTTTTTGGTCGCCTCATACGAACATGTGCACGTGTCAGTGTGTTCAATTCTAAATTTTTCAGAACCAGATCGGGGTATAACATTATGAAGAATTGGCATTTTGTGACGAGCAGCACGAAATCGTTCTGCTCTTTCTGTAATCGTTCTGCTCTTTCTTTCTGCTCTTTCTTTTTTTGAACTCGTCTAATAACATATGGTTGGCGATCCTTCGTTGTGTCAGGTCCAACAGTATAGAATTTCTTACCGGATCATCTCAAGTATGAACATTTTCTTTCTCAATTTTTAAATCTAAACTGAAAACTCACTTATTTAATTTAAATACTATAATTGACTAGTATTGATTAAATTAAGAGAGTGATGTAAGCGCTGTGTGATGCTTTTTTTATGTTGCAGCACTATAACAAATGCTCTTTTATTATTTTTAGATGATTGGAATAGATAAATGCATAAAAGTGGATAAATGGATAGTTATCGTGTTCGGTCCGGAAAAGTTGAGAATAGTCAACCTGTTTTGTAAGAGCTAACTAGCGCAAATGCTGAAGAGAGCAACGGAGAAATCGTAATTTATCGTTGAATAATGGCATCATTTCAGGTGTGGTGATGGTAATGCGATTCTGATGGTAATGGCTAAGCTTTTGTGATGAGACCAATAGGTTCGGTTGGCTAATTCTGTGTGAGCTGTGCTAAATTAATGAGCGAGAGAACATCCTGCGTGAAGATTTTGACATTGGACTTGCCGTTTGGCAGAGCACCGGATAGATTGATGGACTAACTTATATACATATATTGGCTTACCTGCTCTTCTTTTATTTCCATCATTAACTTTTTATTATCCAAGAATTCAAAGCACTCTTCTTTCGTTTGGGAAACGAATTGTTGAAGAAGCTTCTTAAAGATTTCCAATCTTTCATCAGAATATTTACTGAAAGCCGCCTGTATGAACAACTGGGAAGCTACATGAGAACTCAGAAATGGCACATCACCCATCACCGGAAAATAGGTCACACTGGAACGTTCCTCATGTTGCTTGGAATCAACAAATTAGTCATATGATCTTCCTTCGACAACAATTCAGCCAACTTAGCGAAACAAGAAACGTGAGAGTTTATGTTTGCTGGTACGAGTAGAATCTTGGCGGCATCACAGCGGTGAATCGATGGCTGTAGAATCAGGGCAGCAATACATAGCAGGCTTATAGCACTGGAAGATTTCATTGTGAATTCTCTTGACTCAATCTCTCATAAAATGACTGCTACGAAAGACCAAAAGATAATGTCTCTATCATTAATTTTTCAGATCCTGCATAAGATTGTCACAAACTTCTCATGAACATGACATTTAAGTCTTATTTTATTTTATATTACTGACATTATCATTTACTCCAGGCACAATTGCAACAAATTCTCAACTGGAAAAGATAGTAACATTAATATTAAACACACAAATGATAGTTCCAAAATAATATACCCTGAAGTCATGGCAGGCTATCATATCTTAAAATACAAGGACATGACTTAACTAAGATAGTAATACTGTATCATGCATACAAGTGCGAAATTTCACTTTACAATTATAAATGACAGGGTATTGTATATGTATTAGTGGCAATTAATTGTTGGTACTATATCATCTGATACCGATAGTTCAGCTTTAAATAATTATCAAAGAAGTAATTTGTTTATTTAGCTATCATTATTTATTTACTTATGAAGCCATGTATGACGTCATGTATTGCATCAGTACCATGAATATAAAAAATCAGTAATTTGCTAACATTCAGTCAATCACTCAGTAAGCATAGGCCTAAATATTAAGCGACGCTCTATGCCCATTTTGCTCTTGAATGAACTTGAATATTACGGAATTCGTAGAATGGTCATGATTTGTTCAACTGGTACTTTTCGGAAATATACCAATACTCGGCCGTTGATAATTCATTTTCTTCTGCGCAACTAATTTCAATTGGTGTATCCAGGGTTAAATGTCAGTGTTTTATTTATATTAATGACACTTGAATTATTAATGATATAGTAGTCTATTCTACTACTTTTCGAACAGTATATAGCCCTATCACATGCTGACAGACAAATTTTGGTTTAAAGCCAAGTTGGCTATAGCTTGTCATAAGGAATTTGGAAAACTTTATCAGCAAACAGTGCTCAAACAATTTAGATATCACTGGGCTCAAAGAAATTTCCGTACAAGTGTTAATTGACTGTGGACCCTGTATATGTTTATTTTTTGATTTAGGTATGGTAATGCTTCTTCAAAGGTCCTTTGGTACATAACTAGTAATTAACATTGAATTAAACAATTTAGCCAATGTTGAAAATATAACAGGTTGTGAATGTACAACATGTTCAGCCGTAATATTAGAAAATCTATGAGATTTTCCTACTTTCATTTGATTTAATGACAGTTCTATAATTTGTACGGTTATATTGTACAATGCAAATTGCATTATATATACTTCCGGAGTATTCTGTCATTTTATCTTTAAATTTTTATCTTCTTGGATTTTCTTAATATTACAATAATAATAAAGTTATAGAAACACCCTTATCAGGTGAAACACAAATGAGAGTTGACAGAAAATATAAGTCGAAGTCATTACAAACAAGAACAAACAAAAAACATTTGTTATTAAGCCATATTATAACTATCAAACAAGCAATCATAGTAATCTTAGAATTCTAGACACAGGCCTATTATTAATATAGGCCTATAGTCCCTCTCTCTCTCTCTCTCTCTCTCTCTCTTTCACTTTATCATACCTAAAATGTAGCATTAGCTAGGAAATATATGGTTCCTGGGTTATTTCTCCGTTGCCAGCCTCAGTATCTGCGTTAGTTGGTTCTTACTATAAAGACGAATAAAGAGATAAAAGCAACATAAATTTGCTAATAATCTATAATGCTCGTATAATTATTCAATTAATTGACTAACTCCTATGTATTAGTGAATCATTAAATAAGACCTGCTCAATGAATTAAAACAGATCTACTTTACGGAAAATCAGAATATGAATATCTTGGCTGTATCGAAGCATTCCATATGCAATTTCGGAAGGATTGGCCTACACCTTCCAAAATTCTTCATATCTTGGATGAAATTCTTCATATTTTGGATGAAATTCTTCATAATCTGGAGCAAATTCTTTATCTTTTTGAAAGTGAACACGCCTACGTCTCCCTTTTTTCGGGGTTTGGGCAAATAGGATAAAAACACGGCTAGCATCGCAACCACTACTATCCCCACTATAACAGCCATCTTTGAAGGACCTCGGGTTTCTTCGATTTCAATGAAATCCGGTTTAAGATGTGAGTCGCCAAACAGCAGAACGTGGTTAATCAGATGTGAGACCTCGTTACCAGAACTTGTCAACTTATGCTTCATTATTTAGGAATGTTTTTGGGCAGAAGTCAGGTAGCTTGGATCTTCTAGTATCATTTCGATGTTCTCTGTTAGTTCAGCCTCAGTGAAGGTTGACAGGTTCATACGTATTGCATTGCCCTTGGACTGGGCAGAGGTTAGGCTTGTAACCTAACAATAGCAATAACAACAGTTAGAATGCAGCCGTCGTCAATGACAAACAACGCATATGCATGTATAATGCTAAGAGTTTATTATACGACATACGCCAAGACAAATGCATGAAGAAAGTAAATGAAGAAGGTTGCCACCGGTAGTAAAAGATCTCTCTCTTTCTCTCTCCTCTCTCTCTCTCTCTCTCTATAAGTGTTCTGCCTAACGGTAGGTCCATATAATATAACTGTATTCAATTTCTACACAATACCTTTGGGAGATCAACTTTCTGAACGAGCTTCCTCATCCTTCCTTAGTGACTGCGTTAATCGGGCGTTTACGAAACACGTGCATCTTTCGGTTGGTCTATTCTCACAGTTTGTGGAGCCAGCACGGTAGTAAAAGATTAATTCTGTTAAATAATGCCGAATGAACAGTACCTAAATTTAATTGAAAATCATCGAAAGAGTGAATCAGAGTGATAGAGGAGAGAGAGAGAGAGAGAGGGAAAGAGAGAGAGAAAGAGAGAGAGAGAGATCGAGAGAGAGAGAGTAACATAACAATAAATAATAGAAATCGTCATATTAATACCTGATCGATGTCAATTGGAAACAAGATGAGAGGCCTGGCGTGATCTAAGGCAACAGCCAGAGTGTTAACTTCAGGATGACCAATAAAAAGTTGAACCTTACCTTGGGCCAGCAAATCGTTGAGGGGCAGGCTCGATATAAGTTTAACATTCTATACATTGTCACAGTAACTGGGAAGACTCTTCCAAATTAAACCGTAGTCCAACGACCGAAACACGTTCCAGAATTTCATTTCCACCTCACGTGGAAGATAGTTCCAGAAACGGCCGAATGAGACAATAATCACTCCATTTAGGTGCAGATCGATAAATTGTTGGAGTTCAGTTGAAAGAGGTTGAACGCAAAATTTGACCAGCCATTAGGTCACCGATACTGACAGTGTTTGGCATGGAAGGTCTGGGAAATCCCATCGCATGATCCTCTAGGATAATCCAAAGCGAAGTCCTGCATGAATACACAGCACACAGTCCAGATTGTTACACAATGTACTTTGGCTCTTTGCCTACTTGACAAAGAACCAAGCTCTTTGTCTACATTGTCTATAGATCGGTACGGTGGCATTTAGCATTGAGAGCGCTTTATAAATGCATGAATCTATAGTGATTGGCAGATTGAGAAATAAAGCTACAGATTTACTTGATTACTAGTTTTGATTACTAGTTCAAAGTAAAGCTGCATACTTTAGTAAAGCTCTGTCAATATTTAACTTAAAATAAAATGCATGGCATATCCATGGAAGATCTGGCACAAGACCTATAATGTCTTATGTTCTGAATGACTCTGAGGGATAATGTTCTTCACATTTAATTCCACATTCATATGACATCCCAACATATTCTAAGAGATCTACACAAATTATAACCTTATAGGTTCTAATCGTTTCACACGGCACAATGCACATCCAAATTCCAATTTCCTTAGAGCCCTATCGGCCCTAACGTCCATGATGTCGTCGTCAGATTGCGATGCGGACGCAAAATTTGCTCTGATAAAGAAGATTGACTTTAATTTTCTTGACTCCACCAGAGAGACAACAAATGATTGCAGAAAGGAAATTGGGAAAATAATTGCTTTAGGTAAGCCAGCCAAGATGAATTTGAATAAAGTCTGGAAAGACCAGGCCACTTCAAAAACAACAAAAGTCATGTTGGTAAGAACACTGATATTCCCGGTATTGAAATATGGATGCGAATCATGGACAATTAGAAAGAGAGACAGGGCTACGATGCAGTCTAAAATGCTAAAGCTTAAGTCGAATTTACCGTCAATTTCATCTCTCGAAAGAGATATCAGTGACGGGCGAACCTCGGATTCGAACCTTGGCGGATTCCAGCGAATATTGGTGGTAGAGAAGACTACTGGGTGTTTCCTGGAGAAAGAAAAGGCCATAACAAATGACACAATCAATTCCAAACTGGTTAGGAATAAAGCCGCAGTTGGTGAAAGAAATCGATAAGCAAAAATTGAGATATTTTGGTCACATAATGAGATTAGACGTCTTAGGGAAGTCAATTATATTGGGCATCGGAGAGGGCAAGAGATGGACAGATGAGGTACAAGAGTTGAGAGGTCCAGGGCTCGGGCAACTGAAGGAGGAGGTACGAACTACGGCGGAGAGACGGCTGGAGATCACTCATCAATTAGATTATGATTTAGATCCAGCACCAGGAGTCAGGTGTGACTCGACGGTAACAAAGGTAACAAGGTTATTTACCCGATCTCATATCTACTCTATAATTTGCTTGAAACGTTGCGAAAGTAGAATTCACAAGGAAATTGAAATGACGGGTGAGAGTAAAACCACCGCGGATGAATCAACCAATAGACAACAATAATGGGTAGATAGACCCATCTCGCAATTAAAGATTATCCATCAGAATTTTATTTGATTTATTTGAAAGAAAATAGGAGGAAGGTAACGGCAAACCATCTCGGAAGTCAGAATATATTCCCAAGAAAATAGTAACATTTTAGGTGTTGTAAAGTCATAGCCTTTTTGATGGGATCAACTTGATGATCGATGGACTGCTCATGAGTGAGCGTGATAGCAGACTGTATTTCAAAATATGTACCTTGGACCTGCCATTTTGGAGAGCAGTAGAGATAGACAGATAGATTGTGAGTGTCTCGGAGACAGAATTGGAAGAAGAATACAAGTTGTAGCCAATGACGTAAGATTAATGTATTGGAAATGAAAATGAATTGGAAATGAATTGGCCATGTCAGATCTTGCAATAAAAGGTAAAGGTTGTGTGCCATATTCGCTACCGAACGTATGCACGGAGCTGATCCCGATCCTGAGCGATTGCAGTACTAGGTGACATAGTCATTAATCTGACGATGAGATCGTCACTCACTCCACATCATCTAATTTGACAATTTGCAAGTTTATTCGCAATTTTATTCGCAATATTTTATTTGGAATGTCATTTTATTCTCCGCAATATAACATTAGGGTATAGCCTAGCCGAAACTCCGTACGAACTTACGAACCGATCTGTTCAATCATAGAATGACGTTACTTACACTTTATAAGCTACGTCTTGAGAGAGGCACAGTGACAGATATTGTAAATTATTAGAATCGATACTATCATGCAGACTAACCTGTACAGAAATTCTCTCCAGGCCAGGGAAACAATTCCATACGGAATGTTGAATGCGTGGGGAATAGCACCGTAGCATGTCATCGTCGGATAATAGAGTATAACAAATCATACTGAAAACAAACCAATAGTTAATTATATATTATTTATTTCTTTTGTTTATTTATTTGTTACATATTTGTTTATTATATTAATCATTAACATGTGTTTTACATCGTCACTTCGTATCATTTTTTCGCATATTACATTTTCCTTGATATCGTCGTCGGATGATGAACCCGACGTTAAACCGTTATTTGATTGATTTGTTATTTTGTCTTTAGTTTAAAAAAATTCCCTGTAAGCATAATATGCCTCTGTCATGGATGAAATGAAACGGAAATTGATGCTGGGCCTATTACATTATTGTTATTAATTTTATTTTTTTAATCGGTTTTTTCAATCAATTCCCAAGAAAAAGGCTACATTTTAGATGTGGTAAAGGCATAGCCTTTTTGATGGGATCAACTTGATGACCGATGGAGTGCTCATTAGTGAGCGGAATAGCAGACTGTGTTTCATAATATGTACCTTGGACCCGCCATTTGGCAGTGCACTAGAGATAGAGAGAGACAGGCATAGGCCGACCTGCTTCTGTTTTATTTCCCTCATTAACTTATTTTTATTCAGGAGATTAAAGCACTCTTCTTTCAAGTCGGAAAGGATCTGCTGTAGAAACTTTTCATCGATCTCGAATCTGTTTTTGCTCGGAAGAGCCGCCTGAACAAAATACTTGCGGGCCGCCGGGGTACTCAGAAATGGAATATCACCTTTCACCGGATAACTCGTTACATCAAAAGATTCGTTGTTTAGATGAACGTTCTGCGCACTGCTTGGAATCAACAAGTTAGTAGTGTGACCTTCTTTCGACAACAATTCAGCCAACTTAGCAAAACAAGAAACATGCGAGTTTATGTTTGCTGGTACTAGTAGAATCTTGACGGCATCGCAACGGTGAATCGATGACTGTATCAGGGTAGCAATACATGTACATATCAGGCAGAAAACAGCGACAGATTTCATTGTGAATTCTTTCAATTACTCAAGTTACAAGCATGATCTAACAAGTCAGCTGATCTTCGGCTAGAAAATTTCAACAATAGGTAGATTATATTATTTTCTATCAAAGCATAACTGATGTAAATACTAATGTTCACAGCATCTGTTTTACAATGATATCATTCGAACTGCATACTATTTGGAACTACAATGCTTAGTTTTTTTAAGATGACCTTCGGTCAAGGTCAACTTACTTTCATCAAGGTCATCAAGGTGATCAGCTGGAGGTCATAGCTGAAGGTCAAATTTCTACCAGTGTGCTTAAATTAAGATTTGTTTTGTTACGCTATAAGTAAAAAGTTATTAAGATTAACGGCACAATATATAACGTAACTTTCAAGATAACAAAAATATGTTTTACAGAATTATGCACATAATTGTAGGAGAATATGTTTTACATATAGACTAGAGCTGCAGGCCAAGTTCTGAGCAGGCCTTTGATATTCATACAATTTTTTTTTCGATTTGTGACATGTATAGGCCTAACATAAGGCATAAGTATCATATGACGTTAGCATAATATTAGCTGCTGAAAAACGTTAGTTTTATGGCTGGTTAATTAAGTTGGTCTATACATTGAATCTAGAACACTGACCCTAATAATAATCCTAACGATAAACTGAATCCTAATCCACAACAAATCGTATAGGTTTGCATTGCAAATTCAACTTGCAAAAATGCCCTGCTTGGTTTTAAGCTCTGAGCTACAATCGACGAGAAGCATTTCGAGATATTATTTGAAAGCACATAAATCTCCCTGTATATCCCACTGGTGATATTTTTAGCCGATTCCATGAACTGCGTCTTGAAGGATCGGAGTTCTAGAAAAGTTGAACCTACAGCAGTGGCGGCGCCAGAAAATTTGATATGGGGGGCAATGGGGCAAAACAAAACATTTTGTAGGGGCATATATTATAACGTTATCAATAAGCATGCGATAATATATTGCGTTGGAAATCTGGAGGGGGGGGGGGAAATGGGGGGAAAATATTTTCTTGGGGGGGGGGGGCATTTTTCCCCCTGGACCCCCTTGGCGCCCCC
>JAQFZF010001459.1:0-14049 GCA_034695365.1 Enchytraeus norvegicus | reverse complement strand
TAAGTTCCGAAATTGTTAAAGCGCTGCTTTTTATGCAGAATGCCATAGCAGATGTAGTGAGTAAATGCCATATAGTTGATATGGTAACTGGTTTATGGTCTGACTCGAGTTCCATAGGTTGTTGTTGTTGCCCACTCTAGGATCTGCTGTGGTGCTGACCCCCTCTTTTAGAAAACATAGGTTCACGGTTGGAATTCCAGAGCTAATTCGTCACTGATGTAGTTGTTTTGCTCCCATAAATTGCCGTTATATTCGGTTTTGGCCGTTTGCCTGTTAGTGCCGCGTATATTAGTGAAAGACCACAATCGTTGTGGAAGCCTAGACCTCTGCATGTTTTCATTTAGTGACCTATTGTTTAAGTAGTCAGAGTTCATGACATACACAACTTATGTAGATCAAACATCTCGATTGCACATCTGCTTTAGTCGCCTCTTACGAGCACGTGCAGTATTCAGTTTTTCTTTTCAAGATATCATTTCACAGACCCAACAGTGCCAACATGGAAAAAATGACTAATATTGACTAGTTTTTATTAACTTTTTAAATATATTTCTTATCAATGTATAATACTTAGCATTAATTAACTGAGTAAATTGTAAGACAGGAATTCTTTTCCATTATCCATGGTATGTTGTTGACATTGCGATGGAAAAAATAAGTTATTGAGCACAACTGTCATAATACAATTTACTATATTTATTATTTTACTTATTTACTGAATATATACGTAATATTATATAAAAGAGTTGACGTCATCTGATGGCGATATGGGATGTCACTGATTGATTAAATGATTGCTTGATTGATTGATTGATTGATTCATTGATTGACTGATGGATTCCTTGATTGATTGCTTTATTTATTGATTGATTGATTGATTAATGAACAGAGCGAGAGTCGCGCTACAAGTACATATTCCGGTCAGCGAGGTTCTTTGGAATGAAGAGCGGTAACTTTGAGAACATAGAGCTGGCCAAGAGGTTTTGTGTTTGGTCCACACCGCCATTCAACGAAGTACGACTCAACCAGGCTTATAGGGTACGTAAATTAATTAATCAATCAAGAAGCTTAAAATTATATAGTTCTCTCTTAACTAACTCTCACGAGTATAGTCTAAGAAGCACGTTAACCTCTAAACATTTCTATATGTTCAATACAAAAGAGTACACAAGGACATTTGATAGCGCCTCTATCAGAGTCTATATACTAGGACTCGGAAGCGCTTTTGGGAACAGTGAAGGGAAACAAAGTCTAGCCTGCCATAGGCCACACTTGATGTGTCTAAGGCTCAATCATGCTTAAAGGGTAAGTTAACCTCTCTGCATGTTGTTATTTTAATAATTGTTATAGATCTCTGTTACTAATAATTTTAAAGTATTTTATGATCTGCTTGCTTACCGTGTTGACTCCAACAAACCTGACAATAGACCAACCAAGAGCTGCACATGTTTCATAAAAGCTAACTAATGCAGTCACTGGGGAAGGATAAGGAGACCCACCTCCGCCTGTTAACCGTCATTGCGGAGATGTGCTGGTCGTTCACATGCAGTGTTGTATATGAATGTATTATATTTTATTGTATTGTGTTGTATTGTATTGTATTGTATCGTGTTGTATTGTGTTGTATTGTATTGTATTGTATTGTATTGTATTTGACAGGAGTGCAGTAACGTGATCCTAGTGTTCTCAGTACAGGAGAGCGGCAGGTTTCAGGGTAAGGGCTCTTGATTACTTTAAACTTGTTAACTTTATATTAAAGAACAAAGATGATCAGTGGTATTTAATGAAGACCAGAAATAAATTTATTAATAAACATGTATTAATTTTGTTGTATAGCGAACAATATTAATAATATAAGTGAAAAAATAAAAATAGTCTAGATACAGTTAATTATTTGTTATTTATTGATAACTAGTATTTAGCCTGCGAATGCTTTCACGGAATCTAGTAATTCGCAGTTCTGTTGACAATTAAACATATTTTCTTTCGCTAAGAATAAAAGCGCCGTCAAATAAAATTTTGATAAAAAATCTTTAATTGTGAGAGGGAGCCAGATACCCATTATTGTTGTCTATTTGTTGAATTATCCGCGATGGTTTTACTCTTACCCGTCATTTCTATTTCCTTGTGAATTCTACATCCGTAACGTTTCTAGCAAATTATAGAGTAGATAATAATCTGTAAGCAAACCCTAGATAGGTTGAGAGCATGGATCCTAGATCCCTCATAGTTGCGTAGTGCCCTGTGTTTTCATGCCTATCTTAAGGGCTCGTGTACTGGCTGCATAGGTTGTCAATGTCATGATTGTTGTCAGAAATGCTCTATATTGTCATGTATGTTGTCAGGAATGCTCTATGTTGTCATGATGTTGTTATGCAGGGTTTGCTAGACTCTCAGGCCCCTCAGAGAGAGTTAATCCGCCGGTCCCGTGGGTGCTACCACCCGGGTTCAAGGGCAGAGCCTTCGGCACTGTATTCCGTCTTGATTGGATCTGCAGGTATGTGACATTGACTTGAAAATGCTTTACTCTCCATTGATATGATAACGCTCTATGATAGCAACATTCTGAAATCAGACAAATGAATGTTGCGAGTTAAATGATAAGTTGTTGTTGCTCACCCTGGATGCAAGCCGTGGTGCTGACACCTTCTATCCTATCATTATGAGAGGTTACAGGACTCGCCCTTAGACATCTAGCCGCAATGCCGTGTTGTTACGTTAGACTTAGTTGGCATAGATCTTCTCTCTCGCAGTCACGCCGCACGGCGAATGCGACTATCATCCATTTTTGATGCAGATTTAGTAGAAATGAAGGTATTTGAGTATTTCTCTTCATAAAAGTTGAATTTATAGTGGCCAATGGCAGGCAGGGCTATTTTCCCTTCAAGTGCCTCTGAAAGACATAGTAAATATCAATATTGTGCAGCATAAAAATGTCCTTCTAGTACAATACAATACAACGAGGATTTAACGTCCGGTTCCTCACCCGAAGGCGATGTCAGGGACATTGTATTTTGTTGTATTTGCATTACGAGGTCGAAGCATGTTCTCACAAAATATCAAGATATCCACTTCTGTGGGGGTGATGGGGGGTCGTCAGGGGGGGATTATAGTTGATAAAGTGCTGACAATATTTGACGATTCGTCTAATTCTTCTAACAACTTGATTGACTTGTTAATGGCCTTATATATTATACTCAAATGCTCAGGTAAAAGTAGGGGGGGGGGGGTTTATAAATCTAAAATTGTGTGCAGACATGCTTATACAGACCCCTTATGTCGTCTCTGACATCGCCTTCGGGTGAGGAATCAAACGTTAAATCCTGACTGACTGATTGATTGATTATTGTTTTACTGCACTTTTGTGTAGAACTGAGCTGGGGTTTGCTCTGGTGCAGCAGCTGCTGAATCCTTGGAACCAGAATAAACCGGTTAGGATGGGGCGGGATGGGCAGGTTTGTTTACATCGGATTCTTGATTTATTTTAAATACAGATTTATAAACAGTTCTTATACATAGAATGTTTGTTTATTTGCTGATAACTTTGTATTTGTTATGACCAATTTCTGAGCTTTATATTTGTGGTCTGTGGATATCCTGCATAGAAACAAACCTTAAGAATAAACAATTGTATAATGGAGTAGATAGGAAATTACTTACGAACTGTTGGTTTGAAAACCTGACCTGATGTTCAGAAATTGTCCCTTGATGGCTCCACCATCTTTCTCGTAGCAGTTAATAAGACTAGTAGTAATTTGTGCATTCAGGATCTTTATCTCTCGATTTTTGCCTGATATCTTCTGTGCTGTTAGTCTCGCATATACACGCATACATAAATTTGTGTTTGTAGTTGTGTAGAAGATAGAGTCATGTTTTGTGCGAGTAAATATTTGCGTTTAACTTCGATTCAGGTCTGCTTTATAATCTTAATTAGGGTATATCTTATTATTATTGCATTATCTTTCTAGTGCTTGATGTTGTCATGTTGTTGTAGGAGATAGAGCCCAATATAGGAGAGACTCTATGTAGAATGTTCCCGGTGGATCCTTACATAGACCTGCACGCTATAGCACGTCTATCTAAACAGTCTCTGAGGGCGGCATCGGGTAAAGTTAAGGATCGGGGGGAGGGAAAATCAAGATCAGGGGGTCAGAGACTCCCCCCACCTCCTCATACACACATCCCGGGACCACAGGGGCCTAGGCACATGGGTCCACAACCCCTGATGGGTTTACGCCCGGGGGGACCGCCTCAACCCCTCATGGCTCCCCCTCACATGATGGCGGGGGGTCAGCCCCCCAGACAGCAGAGATTTTGTCTCCTGCCCCCCGTGACCCTGCTGGATCCAGCCTCCATGAGAAGGGCTCGCATGCCTCAGGGTCAACATGGCAATCAAGACGGTTCACATGACAACGGTTTCCGTGGAGATGGTCCTCCTAGAGATGGTTTCCATGGTGATGGTTTCCGTGGTGATGGTCCTCCCAGAGATGGTTTCCGTGGTGATGGTCCTCCAAGAGATGGCTTCCATGGCGACGGTTCTCACGGCAACAGGATGCGTCACGACAGTTACCCTGGAGATCTTCCGGATGAGTCGTCATTAGCAACCGTTGCTAGGTCTGATATGTTTGGACTTGCCTTTAGTTTGAGAGGACTTTGAGCTAATAATTAGATCGGTAGTTTAAATATAATTATAGATGGGGAATACAAGGATTTGGGTATGCATGGAAATATGGGGGGCATTTGAGTTTCAAGTTATGGCCTCCTATATTTTATTATTTACTTTGATAATTTGATAACAAATTTTTATCACACATCTAGGCTAAAGTTGCTTTTCATGCAACTATATAAAAAATGTATTTAGTGGAAAAATATTTTAACATTTGGATTATTGTGTTGGGTTACACTGGTCACTAAAATGCAGCTTGAAGCTATTTTTATATGATCATCTAGATTTCTTCTGCGTCTCTTTTGGTTCGCAATTCTAATTGAAATATTTAGAATTTTTAATGCATTCTTTACTAAATTATTATTTTTGGGTAAGCTATTATTTTTGGGTCTATTTCGGAATGGTTAGAAGTATGATTAGAAAACAGAAGTTATATGTGTTATTAGTGGACATACGGGAACACTACATTGCTTTTAAGTGATATATATAGCAATGACATAGTTTGTGATGTGTGTGTTTAGTCACATACATTAGTTGGAGTCAGGTTTAACGAGATATTTAGTTACACATAAGTGTGATTTCAAGATATGGACGACTAACTTTATATAAAATTATTCTTAAAAATTATAAAATAATAATAAGATAATGTGAAATAGGTTTGGTTTTAGGTGGACTTTTACACCAGTTCATAGCATCCAATCTCGCTATATAGGTGTTAGGCCTACCTCTTTCTAGTCAATAACTCTGGCAGTTTTTGTGGCATATATTGAGCCACTTGTTCATATGTGTTATTTATCTGTTTTACATGGTCTTTCAGCTCCTTTGAGCCTTTTTATATATTTATATTTTTTGTACATTTTTATACTTGCCAGTTGGCACATGAAACAGGACATTAATTCCGTATTAAGATATTGATAGTAGTATTTACAAGGACTCGAAGTTAGTAATCTATTACAGACTTATATAGAGCTAATCAATCAATGAGTCGATGTATTTATAAAGCACCACTCTATGCTAATGAATGAAGTTGGTAGCATTGATAGCATTCTAGTTAAGAGACTTACAAGAGACGGTATTAGAATTATTATATTCTATACTTTATCACATATTAATCAATGTTTTTTTATATAATTATTATATTCAAAAACATTTTATACTAGTAAGACTTATATTCAAAACACTTATATGGTCTGCCGGTTTTGGCAGACAGACTCTTATAAATGATGCAGGTTTATAGTGATACCTTATGCAGCATTTTGTGTGTGTCTGTGTTGGAGTGATGCATATTGATTTATTGAAGAATTCGTGAATCGAATGATTAACGAATGAATGACTGGTGTGTGAACGATAGCTAACAAATATGTGATTAGTTTATGAATGATTAGTGAATGAATGATTAGTGTATGTTTCTGTACATTCAAATGATTAGTGAAAAAAGCATTAAGTGAATGAAAGTCTAGTTAATGAATGATTATAAATGAAAAAATGATTAGTGAATGAACGATATGTCGATGAATGATAAGTTAATGAATGATTAGTGAACGAATGATTAATGAATGGTTAGTGAATGAACGATTAGTGTGTGAATTAATGATCAATGATTTGATTGACTGAGCTCTTGATTGATTGATTGATGAATTCTTGAAATGATTATAAATAGATTCGATAATTGATTGGTCTGATAACAATCAGATTCAGTCTAAGCTCTTTGTTAACAAGATTTTTAACATCAGTTTCCTCGTCCAAGGATAATATCAGTACCTGGCTGGATACTAAACTAAGACCTATTGCTTACAAGCCGAGTGTGTTAATTACTTATCTATCATCTGGAACTAAATACAACTTCAAATATTCTTGCGTGGAAGATTATCAGTCATCAACCCAAGCATGATGTCTGTTGACAAACTGGGCACAAAGCCTTTAAAAAAATTGCAGCTTACGGGTTTCTTTTCATGTAAACCACCGACTAGGCAATTATACTGTCACATTTCAGTGATTAAAAAAACGTGTGAATCGTGTGTAAATAAATCCTGTAATAGAATCAACTAAAGCCGGCCTATCTGAATTGAAAATGTCAATGGGCGTCACCGATGAATTTAATTGTGAGTGGGGTGGGGGGCTTAATTTTTTGACGCCCAAGGATGTGGTGAGATGATGGATTTGGCTGAGCCAGTTAAAACATCGGTTTTGTCTCTGATTCGGGTTCACGGTTCAAATACCAGTTCTTGCCCATCACTGACGTAGCCTTTTAGCCGCAAAATTGACGTTAAATTCGTATTTAGTTTTACCCCGTCATTGTGCTCGTCATTAAGAGAATTATTATTCTGTGACGCACGTCTCCGAATAATTATTAAAAGTGACAAAATGCCTTTAATAATGTAATTTTTATTTTATTTTAAAAATTTCCTTATATATTTACACGTGACAGACGCACATGCTACGTTCCTTTCTTAGTAGCTGTTTTTGTGTTTTTTATTTTATTTTCTACTCCATGTTCGCATGGTTGCCTTTAAGATCAGTGCAATACATTGTCGGGAGCGCAATGCTGCCACCGCATTTACACGATTAGCCTTCCATCTTTCAAGCACCGATACACACCCGTGCCCAAGGATGCCGGGGATATTTTGTCGACTGAGATGGGAATCTTTCCCACGCCTTGAGCCATCACTCGATCCTGAAGCAGACGCGCTAACCGCTTCACTAAAACCCCGTCGGCAAAATGATATTATTTGCACGGGATACACAGGTTCGGCTAAAATTATAGTGGCATATAATATTATACATGTTGAATATACATTTACAATACAACAAGGATTTAACGTCCGGTTTCTCACCCGAAGGCAATGGCAGGGACGTCGCAAGCAGATTATGCAAAGATCAGTTCATCAACTGACAATGATTAGGGCCATCTCTCATATCACATGAAATACTGGTCCATTCAAAGCTGAATATTATAAAGACTGATGTCGATCTCGATGTTGTAACAACCAAGTATCATGTTGTTGTTGCTCGCCCATGATGCCAGCCGTTGTGCTGACACCCTCTATCCTCTCATTATGTGCTGGGCTAACCCTCAAGCGTCATACAGCCGAACCGCCTCACAATGTGTGCTCCATGAATTCGTATGTGTAATGTTAAACCTGTATCCAACAACGCCTTTAACGTCCCTGACATCGCCTTCGAGTGAGGAACTGGACGATAAATCCGCATTGTTTTGTATTGTATTAAGCACCGCATAAGCCGCCATCTGTCATCTACCTGCGGGGATCCCTTCCCGGAAGGCCCTCTTAACAAAGGGAGATAGGCTCCTGCTGTTGCGGAGGCAGGAGTAATAGGATTTAATTAGTTTTTCAGACTCCGCTGGATTAGCATCCCCGCTTACAATTCACAATTATCTGCAGTAGAACCTAGTTATATTCTACATTCTTTAGAGTATAGATTTAATTATAGCTGTAATTTTATTTAATCTTTGTATTTTTATGTAACGATCGTTGGTAACATTGCCTTTTCAAGTTTGGGGTTAGAGTTCAAATCTAGATGGAGCCGCTATTGGAGTAAAGCCCGGTGGATACCTTATCGGTATACAATATTACATTTATATGTAGTGTGTGGTTAAAGGTGTTATAATTTTGCGGACTGGATTTAAAACCATTCAGAAAGTTTTGCTTAGTCAGACTCGATTAAATGTTTCACCTATCAGGCAGATATGAAAAACTATAGTGAATGTCATTTGTGATAATTTGTGCAGCTCTTGGTGTGTGGACTGGGCACAGTTATTACAGTGCTATAAAATTGTAAAGCCAAGTTTAACGTCTGCTTCCATATCAGACGTCCCTGACATCGTCCTTGGATGAGAAAATGGACGTTAAATCTTTATTATTGTTATTATTATCAAATGATATTGTAATGCTCTAGCTCTGTTCCTTTGTTTTTTATTTTATTGGTAATATGAATAATAAACATAGAGGTTTAACGTTCTTTTCCTCATCCAAAGATGATGTCAGGGACGTCACAGGTAATTTTTATTGTTCTTTGTTTTTTATCCATGCTGCTCATGGTCTTTCTCTTCCTCCATGATGTTTGTTGTTGTTGTCGTGTTTTGTAAACCTACATACTGTATCTTACTGAGCTAATTTCACCCTATCAACCATCCCGCAGTCTTCACTCATCTGGTACTAATCTCCTTAACATCCCCGATATACGATCATATATAGGTAGGCTGTCGTTCAGATTTACCGCCCCAACACTATGAAATTCTTTTCCACATGATCTTCGATCATAGTACAATGTACATGTAGGCCCTTGTAGGGCCTACTACAACCTTCCAGGGAAAACTGAAACCCATTTGTTTCCTCCTTAGATCTGTTTAATCAGACTCTCTTGCCCTGACTAATTTACTTGCACTGTTTCGGATCTCACTTTCACTTCTGTCAATGCACTGTCAAGTGTGTTCTAGTGGTAGTGAGTTGCTTGCCGTTGCATAGTTGGCTTGAGACGTCCCTGATATCGCTTCAGGTGAGGATCCGGACGTTAATCCTCGTTGTATTGTTGTTTGTTGTTGTTATTATATTGTCATGTTGTTTGTTGTTGTCATTTTCTATGTTGTCATGTTATTTTTTGTTGTTTTGGTTGTTTCTTCAAGTTGTTGTCTATTTGTTTGTAGTTGTCTTATTGTTTTATTTACGTATTTTGTAATTTGAACATACATTCATGTTGTTTGTTGTAATGTTGTTTTATTCATGTTGTTGTTTGGTGTCATGTTGTTCAATTCATGTTGTTTGTTGTTTGCATTGTAGTTATGTTGTATATAAATGTCGTTCATTGTATCTGTGTGGTTTGGGGTACTGGCCCACTGTTAGTGGACAAGACTATTAATGCGATATCTGGTTGACAATGTCATAATTTATGTTGTTGCTCAAGTGGGCCAACTCACAAGTGACATTTCTCTAAATAGCGTTTTATTTGATTGTATCGTGATAGCTAATTAATACAATTTTTCTGAAATTTTAAAAATTATTTATTTAAAGTACTCAGTACAATAATGACATGCTTTCTTTTTATTTATGGTTACGATTTGATTGAGGAATTATTTTCATATCGCTGTGAAACAGCATCTGTAAACACAAAACACCCACACTTTATCACACATATTTCTATATAATAGCTACTGTTGTATTGCATATGTTGCTGCCCTGTTTACCCATATGCCACTGCTCTATGCTACTCTTACCAGCAGGGACATGAGACGACCAGACGAGAGGCGTGGTCAACAGTTTATGGGCGGTCCTGGGGGCAGAGGGGGAGGTGGCTTAGATCAGAGACCATCTATGGGAGGCGGACCTATGCAAGATGGTCCACCAATGGGAAGAGGGGGAGGTGGTTTAAATCAGAGACCACCTATGGGAGGTGGACCTATGCGAGATGGTCCTCCAATGGGGAGAGGGGGAGGTGGCTTAGACCAGAGACCACCTATGGGAGGTGGACCAATGAGAGATGGCCCACCAATGGGAAGAGGAGGAGGTGGCTTAGACCACAGACCACACCTAGGAGGTGGACCTATGAGGGATGGCCCACCCGGGAGAGGTGGCTTAGATCAGAGACCACACCCAGGAGGCGGACCTATGAGAGATGGCCCACTAGGTGGACCACGCCCCGAGGGTCCGTAATATTCTATCTCCATAGTTCTCTTCGCCGATCTTGCAGTCTATTTCCTTTGTAATCCTGTAATATTTTGAGATTGCATTATTATTTCTAATGATTCTATTGATTTGCATGCCTATTTGAATAATGCCTAAATAATTTCCCGTGATTTTCTTACATATGAAAATATGAATTTTGTGAAGTCAGTTGTTTCATTTTTAGATATTGTTTATGTGATAATATAATAAGATATTTGTTTATGTAACTTGTGATTTAATTAGTATAACAATAATAATATGATAAAAGTTAAAGTTCATTTTCTCACCTAAGGATAATTTCAGGAACGTAATTTTACTCATTATTCATTTTGTCGTTATAAATTAATTACAGAATAATTTATAAAAATGTTATGTTAATGTTATATAATTAATTTTTGATAATGAATAGAAATTTCTTATATTGGCGCCAAATGTGGGGCAATTGGGCGTCCCTGCTGCCATTAAATCTGTATGATTTACTGACTGATTGACAGAATGATTAGCCTATAGATAATTAGATATGTCTATTTTTCTTGATGTGTTTACTACCTAATTGATTAACTTATTAGAGGTATATGTTGATTTGAGTGCAATAAAATAACTTTTGTACAATGTTTCAGGTCACCCTCAGCACATGCAACAGCATCAGATGGGTGATGTTAGGAACATGGGTCCGGGTGGTAGAGATGCCAACAGGTTAATAGCTTTTCTGCACTAACGAATCAACGCTTTCTAAATCTGTTAACATATTCCAAGTCCTTCTCATTCTGCAAAGGCAGCAATCGAAATATGAATTGATGGAAGAGATTTATGCTTAGTTTATGTCAGATTTTGAAACGACATAGTATCTTCTTTTTATATTCACGTTTTCTTTTAACCAATTAGCATATTTATCACTGCACTGTATTGTCTTACAGGAAATATTACAGTTTTTTAATTTAAAGCATTTTATTGCTGCAATTGGTCTGGTTATTCTATTTGCTCTCTTGATTTGTTATGATATATTTTGTATGATGCTCTTGAACTCTCTGCGGCTGTCAGATTGATTCAATAAACGAATATTACACAAATAGTTTTACATAATGTAATTTATATTGTTGTATCAATCAATCAATCAGAATGCTTTTGTATAGCGTATCCTAACAATGTCTCAGAAACGCTTGCTTCTGGGTAGAATTAAGCAAATAGATGAGTTTTCAGTTTGGATTTAAAACAAGGACATGACAAGTCATAGCTTCGTAGACTCGTTGGCAGACTGTTCTGCACTCTGGGTCCAGACATTCTGAAACCATGCCCGCCGGCCATTGAAGTTATGGAACGGGGGACGATTAGATCTCTGTTGCTGAGCGTAGATGGGACCTTGTCTGTATTATGTGAATGGGATTCAGATGCTCAGTGAGGTACTGTGGGCCTTAATGATGGATGCAGGCTGTGTTGATGTATGTTGATGCATGTATGTTGATGCATTGTTGAT
Source organism: Enchytraeus norvegicus (assembly GCA_034695365.1). NCBI lineage: Eukaryota > Metazoa > Annelida > Clitellata > Enchytraeida > Enchytraeidae > Enchytraeus > Enchytraeus norvegicus. Next base: position 2,231 of record JAQFZF010001459.1, on the reverse strand, counting down.
GTATTCAGATGCCATGATGTTGTATGTTTGTGCTATAGCGCCAGGTCAGTGGCCTCTGCTCCTAACCTAACCCAACAGCAGCCCAACATGCAGGGTCGTGAACCTGTCGTTAATGGGGTACGCATTGCTCTGTCCTTGTTCTTCTTTAGGTGCCCTGCCCGTTCTGGGTGTTCACGGTCATGGTTCTCCACAGTTCTCTTTCTCTTTCCTACTAGCTTTAAATTATTATATTAGCTTATTATTTACTTGGGCCAAACTAGGGATCCCAATCCTGAAATCCACCGCTCAATCCCGGGATTGATGAATTCTCAATCCCGGGGTTGACGAAGCCTGTAAAGACGTCGACATGTATTCGCACATAATTTGACGAAAATAAGGGGTCTATAGTAGTCTACAAGCTGAAATGACCGTGCAGTACATTAACCTGACTTTGCTTGTCTATTTAGCATTTAATCTTCGTTATCTTCCAAATTGTCACAATTATTTAGCTATTAATTGAATTTATCATTATGGATAAATCTTTTGTTTGGCTTTGATATGAATTAGAATACAAGTTACGCATTAATACGCAACACGTTATAGGCCGCCGCGAAGGTCCGTGAATTGTGATGACATAAATTCACATAATACTCCGAGGCTACAATTTTATTGATTACAGTAGGCCTAGGGCTATTAGTTACTGAACTTACTGAGGTAATGTAGGCCTGCCACCTATGAACCACTGAGTAAATTGAACTTAAATCTTTTTCGGATCCCACTTATCTTTTGTAGACTAAACGTCATATTTGTCATTCTTATATTTCTTAAATAAATATATTTTCAATCCCGGTCGTTTTTGGGTCGAGATCCCGGGATTGGGAACTCGAGGCGTAGCTCTGTTCATTTCTAAGTTCAGTAATTAACTGAAATAATGTTGTGTTTTATTTTTTTGTTTACAGAGAAATGCATAATTTATTATGGACTATTGATAACCTATTGATGATATTGAACATGGAAAACCACCTCAGAAACCTTTATTTTCCTTGAACAAAGGCATCACTTTAAGTGTGGAAAAGGCAAGCCTTTGTGATGAGATGGCCTTATTGGATTGGTCGATGATGTGCTCTTTAAGGAGCGAGATAGTTGATTGTGTGTATGAATTTTTTCCTTGGACCTGCCACGTGGCAGAGCTCTGGATAGATTGATGACCTTAATATCGTAATCTGTTGATTTCTTGGGTTGGCAAGGGGCCATATAACTTCTGTTAAAATATATATTATTTATTTTATTTTATATATATTCAGTGTTTTATGGGTTTACAGGTACAGGTACGTGGAATAAATTTGAATGTGCAATCTGCTATCTGATTCTTTCTCTCATGCTGTGCCTAATGGCAGGTCCATGACATAAAGCTGCATAGCTCTTATGCCATATTTTCTTGGTAATAATTTTTATTTCTGAAGTGGGCCTCCTAACCCTTTCTTAGTGACTGCATTAGTTGGTTTTTATGAAGCACATGCAGCTATCGATTGGTCTATTCTCAGGTTTTCCGTACTCTACACGGCCTCAAATGCCGTGTCTTATTATCGACAGTAGGCCATTTCATTAATGGTTTTAATTGACCGATGTTAGCATTTGTTAGAATTCTAGATTGCTATGTATAACGTAATTTTGTTATATTTCCACACAGCCATACAACGACTATATGAGTCAGTATCAGCAAGGAGGTGGGGTCCCACGTGCTGCAGCCCCTCCCCCTCACTCTCTCCCTCCCCCCATGTCTCAACATCACGCACAGCCCACCCTAGCCCACCCTGCTCAGGTAACACAATGAGGTTTATCTAGTTGTTTCTTTGCTATTTGTATGTTCTCACACATGACATAACCTAAGTTCATGCCAGTTTCATTTCTTAGGTGCTGTTTTTGTTTTGTTTTAAATGGTATAGATTTAATTAAATGTTGTTCTCAGCCCAGATTACATCAGGCAGCTCAAATCCAAACTATACAAACTCAACCCTAGCAGTAGCTGGATCGTTTGATTAATTGATTGACTGACTGATTGATTGATTTTTTTTTACCCCGGATGTAAGCATCCCTGTGGGTTTTATAAAAGCGATTCATTAAGAATGGAATGAATTGTGGCCCGGCTACTCGAGATTGACTAGATTAAAAGAACCGCAAAAGCAAACCGCATTAAACCTCTGCAGAGCGATTGAGAGCCTCTGCCAAAGAAAAGAGGTCTCTCGCTGATC
>JAQFZF010001458.1:0-14058 GCA_034695365.1 Enchytraeus norvegicus | reverse complement strand
AGAGAGAGAGAGTTTATGAGAGAGAGTGAGAGAGAGAGAGAGAGAAAGAGAGTTTATGAGAGAGAGAGAGAGAGAGAGAGAGAGAGAGATAGATAGAGAGAGAGGCTATGGTAGGAAGTTGGGGAGCATGAGGCTGTGAGAAAGCGTTTAGTAGACCTTTATCACGTAGACCATTGAATTAACCATCAACTATAATTATTATATATGGAATTATTATGATTCCAGAGTCTGAGCTGAATTCGTAGGAATTTGATAATATTTTAGTAATTGTTGTAATTTAAAAGTAACTTATAAATATATAATGTAAGCAGTAAAAGGGTGTGTTCCAACTAAATACTTATAACATAGCAAGTAAGGCTTAACATGGAGAATCGCTAGTAAGACTTTACATGTAGAGTCGTTAGTAAGGCTTTACATGCAAGTCTTACTTTACATGTAAAGTCATTTGTAAGAGTTTATTAATTTCCCAATTTATTATGGGAATGGGCGACCACTATCTCCCCCCCCCAAAAAAAAGGCAGGGCACAGATATCAGGGGTGGCGCACTATTCTACATGTATGTGTAAAGATACCAGTATAATGACATCATAACATTACTGAATTAATGGGATCATTCAATACTAAGAACAACTCATGCAGGAAGTCATTGACCCCTGTACCTTTCAGGACACGTTTGTGACTTGTTAATTATAAAATACAATAAAATACAAAAGAATATTTTGTAGCGCCTCCATATACCAGGTATCTCAGAGGTGCTTTTTGGAACAGCGAAGGGAAAAGTTGTCTAGCCTACCATAGGCCACAAACGATGTGGTAAGGCCTCGAAGGCGCTAGTTATGAAATCTGAGAGACTAATTGGTCTAGTACACAGAAGCCATGGCCTAGACAACTCTGCAGCATCAACATTAGTCGCCTCTTACGAACAAGTGTAGTTTTCGGTTGGTCTAGAATTCTCAAATTCCTGGACCCAACACGGTCAATTGCGTTTGTGTGAACCAGTTAGAATTGCTTGTACTATATGGAGACGCCCCTAATATCGTCGTATGATGAAGCAGGCGTTGAACCATATTGTATTGTATCATGTAGAATGGCACACCTGTGTGATGAGCTAAGTGACCAGTCTAGACAGGTGGTACTGAGAGAGAGAGAGAGAGAGAGAGAGAGAGAGAGAGAGAGAGAGAGAGGAGAGAGAGAGAGATCACCTGTGTGATGAGCTGCTTGTTAGAGAGGACTGAAGTGACTAGTCTAGACAGGTGGTACTGCAGCAGTCTCACCTGCTGTGCACTCAATGACCCCACGTTGACTAGGTCAAGGTCAACGACCTGCTGACCTTCACCTCCTCCTCCTCCAAGGTCAACCTTACGTTTCTTGCTGATAGAGGAGGGAGTGGCCCTTCTCTTTCCACCCTGAGTGATTGTGACGTCAGAGTCATCTGTGAGGGATTTACCTGTAACGAATCAACCAGTGCAATCAATCAATAACAGACATTCAGTACAACAAGGTCTCTCAGGCATTCGACAACAATGAATTCAGTATGGGATATTTATTGATCTGTCTAAGGCTTTTGATACTTTAGATCAAGAGATCTTGCTAAGAAAATTAGACATTTATGAATTAGAGGGTTTCCTAATCTTTTGATTTGCAAAAATCATTCAATGCATATACTATAATATGTCCAGTATAGCAACAGCTCATCTGAAGTTACTGAGGTGTGCCACAGGATTCTATACTACAACGTAAATTTATAACATTTAATAAGACAATTATTTACTAATACATTTAATACAGAAAGATGGACAAACGGATGGACAAGACAGGAAAACAGACAAACAGACATACAACAGGCAGAGAGACAAAATATACAGACAGACAGACAGACAGACCTGCACTGCTATGCACAGATAGAAGCTATTGAAGGAACAGTACGACACACACTACAGACAGACAGACAGAGAGATAGACAGAACACACCTGCACCGCCATGCACAGCTAGCAGCTGTTGAAGGAACTGTATGACACACACTACAGACAGAAGCTGCTCATAGGCTGAGAACACTCCTGATATGCTCACAGCCTGTTCTATATCTCTTGTTATCACTGCCTGACGCTGTATCAATCAATCAATCGATCAATCAATCAATCAATCAACAAATCAAAGCATTCCAATGATTTATTAATCTCTCAAAGTGTATAACTCAGTCACAAAATTAAAATGGAAATTTAATTATACCAGAATCTAATTCTCTCTTGTGAAAAAGGTGTCAAATGAGTGACTGAAAGAGTTAAAATTGTTAGACGTCTTTGACCTGGATGGGGAAACGAACGTTAAACCAATAATAATTATAATTATAAAATTTATCATTTATACTATATAGATATCTGCTTGATATGCTCATAGAAGAGCAGTTTCTATTCTCTTGATATACTGAAACTTTGTTGTAATTTGTGTCTTGGAGCGACTATATGAAATAGAAGATAGACAGGTGATACAATAACAATGATTGCAATAAAGGTTAACAATTACAATTTGGATTACAATTTGTATCATATTTTCCTGCTCCTGCAACAGCAGGAGCCTATCTCCCGTTTTGGGAGGGCCTACCACTGCGGGATCTCCGCAGATGGATGGCGGCTTGTGTCGTGTTCGGAGGTGTTGTTGAATCCGGGCTCAACTCTTCGTACCCAGATTGATGGAGCTAACCCTACGAGGTGGCATGGCTGCCTGAAGCCTGAGGGTGAGCCCTGCAACCCTCTCAATGAGAGGATAGAGGGTGTTAGCACCACGGCTGCCATCCTGGGTGTGAAACAACAACAACAATAAAGGTTTAACTTCCTTTTCCTTGGATGATGTCAGGGACGTCATTGACGAACACCACAATTCAAACCTCATTGCTGAATTCCTGCTGCCCATCTCTTGCCTCACTCTGCGCTTCCTTAGCAACGGTTCCCATAACGACAGGCCTTGGGCGCACAGCACTCTCCATGGTGAGCACGTGCAGGCGCCAGAGGTTGGTCTCCACGGCAACGGTTGCTAGGAGACGAGTGAAGAGCGGTAGACGCCTGTGATGTGGCACATGGTGACGCGCATCCACGAACACTCTGAGGATAGACGTCACTGTGGTCTGTAAGTCCTTGTTAGAGGTCTTAGTGGAGTGAGCCTATAGAAAACATACCATTAATCAATCAGGTGGAGTGAGCCTATAGAAAACATATCATCAATCAATCATATTTGTAAGTAAAAAACAGAGGCTGTCAAAAGTTGTGAAGTAACAGAAAAAAGTGTGTACAGCTGAAGGCACAAGTTTTTCTTCGAGAATTTAGCTCAATAAATCCATGAGGATTTAACGTCCGGTTCCTCACCCGAAGTCGATGTCAGGGACGTCCCACGCGGGATGTGCAACTAGATACAACATCCAACCACCAGACCACTCCTGCAAATGCACAAGCCGAAAGAGATAGCGAGATCCAAAACAGTGCAAGTCTGTTATCCAAGGCAAGAAGGTCTGTTTGAACAGATCTAAGGTGGGACGATGAGTTTTGAGCTTGCCCTGGAAGGTAGTAATGCAAGTTCAAGATAGTAAATCTTGTGGCAAGGAATTCCATAGTGTTGGAGCAGCATAGCTAATCGAGCGTCTGCCTATTTCGGTTCGAATGTCTGGCACTTTTAGGAGATTAATGCAGGACGAACAAAGGCTGCGTGTGGGTTGATAGGAAGATATTAGCTCAGATTAATAAGATGGCTTAGCAAAGTTTAGTACAGGTCTTAAATGTTAATGAGGCTATCTTGAATTTTATGCGTTCTGCGATAGGAAGCCAATACATAGTTTTTAGAAGAGTGGCTGTATGAGAGCGAAATTTCGTAGTGTTGCACACAACGCGAGCCAGAGCGTTTTGTACATATTGAAATTGTTGAATATGGGAAAATGAAGAACTGCAGTTAGAGGATATGTGTTTTTTTTAATCGATTAGATTATCGATTAAATATCGATATCGATATTAAATCGATTAGAATCAATGATGACACCGAGATTACGTGCAGACTCAGTAGGGCTTAAAGAAACATTCTTAAAGAAAATGGAAGTGTTTGAGACTTTAGCTCGTTGCTGTGGAGTACCAATAAGTAGATATTCTGTTTTCGAGAGATTTATAACAAGGCGATAGGCACAAAACCAGGAATGGACTTGGTCTAGTGTGGATAAAAGCAATAACTTATAAATTAACTTATTTTCTCAGAATGAGTTAAACCAAATCTGATGCTTATTCTAACAATTATTTATCTATCAATCATCGTTGTCACTCTGGACTGAAGTACCAAATGGACTTTAACTTCTTTAGACATCACTTTCGATTCGGTCTATGCATTAGAAGATGACTATCGTGTATTCTGGCGGCATTGAACTGCTTACAGTTGCACACTCTGCTTGGGACGTCCCTGACATCGCCCATTGGTGAGGAAATGGACGTCAAATCCTCATTGTTGTGTATCACAAATTAATCAATTGACGTACTTTAGGGATCAATAAATCAAATAGTTCCCAATCAATCTATTGACATAATTGTTCTTAATGACAAAGACTGAGTTGAATTACAGCTTATACTTCACAAAGTACCCTGCAATCAATTACAGTGCACCCAGTGATGAGGCCAAATGAGTTCGAGTCAGAATTAGTTCGAGAAGTCAAATATAATAAAGTTAAATAGGTCAAACTATTATGTCATATGCCACATGAATTTTTTTTACATTCTACATACATGCATATAAATTAAATCCATATGAACATGGTATCTTTTCACAATATTCTACTATAATTGTTACATACATGTATTCTGTATCAATGTTAAACTGTCATTGAATTTTACATGGTGTTCGGCAACCCAAACTTCTCAAACGTGACTTTTCCATGATCACCAATAATTTTCCCTGACCAAATTTGCTTAAAACACGACGCATTGTAAGTAACAAGCGATATTTAACTGTATACTGTATAGTATAAACTCATTATTTTAAGTAAACACACTACACATTAACATAAATTCGCAATATTAGCAAAATTGTGAAGCCCTGCGACATCTGCATTAATCAGATAGAGGACAAGCATAGAAATACTAATAAATACACTAGAAGGCTCAAGTAATAGTAATAATCCGTGCTCTCATGGCTACATGGCCATCCCCGGATGTTGATATGTGAAGCTTAAAAGTATGATTAAAATGACGTCATGTAATCAAGAAACAATATATATAACATTCATAGAGAAAAATGCAATAAAATGTCTAAATAAACAAATGATGTCATTTTTAATTTCAGTTTAAATATATTTTAAGTAATTTAAAAACTGTAATTTAAGTTACACACATCAACATCTGGAGTGATGTTATGTAGCCACCAGAGCGCAACTTATAATTGTTTTAGTGTATATATTATTTCTATGGAGGACAAACTTGTATAAAATTTAATGTTATAAATCTACTAAATCCATTTGAAGTGGACGTCCTTTTTATCGCCAACAGTCTGAATCTCAAGCCTCACAGGGCGGCGCAGCAAACACGACAAGAGTTCAGTTGTGTATCCACGCAGGAAGTAGAGCTTCGTGGGGTTAGCGTTCTGCAGCACCAACCCAGCAATGATCACAACGTTCTGGCGCCTCTTTATGATGACCTCGGAGGCAAATAGGTTCTGCCACGTGCCCAAGAGGAACTTTCTGATAAAGACATCCTCCACGAGAGTGGCTGTGACATTCTTCTCCTCTCCCGAGAGATTGCCTGAAAAAATCAACCAGTCAATGAAAGAACCAATAAATTTATTAATAAAATTAATTTATTGAACATTAGGAGTGATCAAAAATATTTTCTAATGAAGACATTTTGTACGAGAAAATGTTTTCTGCATGGACAATCAATCATTCAATTAATCAACTAGTTATTATTAGTTACTTAATTAATCAGGCAATTTATCAATCAGTCAATTAATCAATTACCTAGTTAATCCAGCCATGATCTCTTTAAGTAATCTCAGTTCAGTAATCTCTTTATCTCAAATGCAAACAGGTTTGCCCACGTTCCCAGAGAGGAACTTTCTTATGAAGGAATTTTTAACAAGAGGGGCTGTGACATTTTTGTCCTCTCTGGTGAGATACTGGAAATATCTGGAAATGGCTAAGAGGATCTTAAGCTTGTTATAATAATATGTTAGCCTGTTAGTGTATACAAGATATCTTGAAAATTTTCTTATGGTTTATATTTGCCAATGGAGTTGCACCGTGTGTGAGCAGTGCACTGACCAGAGTTGGCCCTGTTCTCTTTCAGCACTTGTAACTTGCTCTTAAACTGCATTTGAGTGGACCAGTTAGTATTGCATACATGTACTGATGGAGACGTCCCAGTTATGGTCATCGGATGACAAATCAGGAGTTGCACCCATATTATATCAATCTTTATTCGCCACTTGAGCATCGAAAAACAACAAGAAATATAAATTAATAAACAAATCGAAGTGTAGCAGAAAAAAACATAGTGCAAAGAAACTAGAAAAACGTGCACAGGCTAATCTAAATTGGACAGCATATTACATTGTATTGTTATGTTGTGCTACTTACTTGTGTTCCAAGAATTCCATGATTTAGTCACACCAATTTGATGAGGCTTCTGAGCTTGCTCATAAGTCAAAGCTTTAGATCTATTGAATGTAGTTTTGTAGACACCACTGCGAAGGTTTTTATCACAACGTGCGCTCGTGCTGAAACTGTGATCAGAACTTAAAACAAGAACTGCACGAAAACGGATAGTTGACCTCTCTGCAAGCCGCACCAGCACCTTAAAGTACAACAAAATAAAAAATAGTAATGCTTAAAAAATTAGTCAAATATTTTTACCAAATATTAAAGCTGTAAAGCTAAGTTTGATGTTTGTGTCTAACAGCGACTGTAGCTAACAATGTAAATATACGTGTAAGATGTTAGTACGAACGAAAATGCAGTGGTGCAGTTAACTTAAATCTGATCAATATCCATATTTAAAGTTTAATATAGTATATCCTGCCAATGCATCTCTATACTTTACAAGATAATTGCATACACATATTGCGCAGGGTAAGCAAAACATAAAATAGAAACAGGTTTATCATATTAAAAGTACTACAACATATGAGTTGTAAAGCTAAGATTAACGTCTGTTTCCGAATAGCATAATACTGTCAGAACTAAATAATACACAAATATGAATCCATTTATAATGAAATAATTACAGTATGTATGGCAAAAATCTAAATACTCCAATATCATCAGTAATCGTTACTAAATATGCAATATAACTCCACGGATTAGGATAATTATAAGATTAGTAACAGAAATAGGATTGAAAAATTTGTAATAATGTAAACAAACCAGCATAGAGGACGCCATCTTTGTTTACATGTCACTCTTACTCATGTTCTTACAATAATATTGACCCTTAAATACAGACCAATCCAGGTACGAAATATTTCATTTTACATTAGAAAACATACTTAAATCTTAACATTTAAATAAACAAATAACAATAGAACCGACTTTCTTCCAATTTCTATAGTTTTTACGAAGTCATCTCTGCCAGTATGAAGAAATGTCGATATTTCATTTTGTGAGTGTCAGCTGCATTAAGTTAAAGCTGACTTTGTTGATAAACAATCTTGGGTCTTTAAATTTTACTTACTTTTTTTAAAATTTAATTTGATTTTAATTAAATTAAATTTGTCTTTGCATATGTATGTAATTTATCATTCATATTTGTGATTAATTTGTTTAATTACCGTGCGATTGTCCACAAGTGAGTGCACTGGTAAAGAGACGTGCCTGTGTCAATACAATTGGACTGATTTTCTTCAAATTTGAGCAGATAATGTACACTGTGAGGCATAAAAAAGGCACCAAAATATTTCTTGCTATATCTTCCATAATATTTGACTGATATGGCTGAAAATTTGAATAATGAATCTAAAATTAAATGTGCTTCAAACAAATGGCAACTTGTTACTTTTTCTTTAGTGGTTGCTAGGATACCAGCGATGGAAGTTGATTGTTTGTAAACAAGCAATTACGGCATAGTTTCCACCACAGAATACAAAATTTTTATTCAGAATTTGGTACTGTAGAAAGATTACAGCAGTCGTCAATTGATTAAAGAGTTCCCGAATAAGGTTTGTAAAAAATGGCCTCGTAAAGCTTAATGACCTGAAGAAGCGCCTCGTCAGCACAGAGTGTCATTGATAAGGCCATCGGGCAGTGGCGGCGAAGGTTAAGGGTCTGTATTCGAGCCAAAGTTGAACTTTTCAAACAGTTCCTAAATTAACATGTTACTGTTTCTTAGACATTACTCTTGGAACGTTATTGTTGAGTACTGTTATTTATTAACAAACTTTAGTTCCATTATGCTAATCTGTACCTACGTTACACAGAGATTATTGACTTGAAAGTTTCACAAGTTAGTATGAAGCTGGTAATTGGCTGATATAGTAAATGTTTATATCATTTTGTAGCAATTTATTGATGAAACAGCCCCATTAAATTTTATGCAAATCGGCCGATCCTTATGGAAGATATGACGGAAAATATTTTGGTGCCTATTTATGCCTCACAGTGTAGAATAAATTAGGGTTAGGGTTGGAGTGGAGGTCAGACCAGCCCTAACCGAAAACCATTCCATAACCCTAACACAATAAGTTAATAAAATATGACACAGGCACGTCTCTTTACCGGAGCCAGTGCTCCCACTTGTACATTCGAGATGTTACTATCTGATCGGCTCTACTGGGAGTTGAACCCTGGTAGTTGAACCCTGGTAGTCATGTTTGAAAGTCCACAATGTTACTACTAAGCCAGCGAGACATACTTTCTATTTTTTTATATTAAATTAAATTAAATTAAATTTGTCTTTGTATTTGTATGGAATTTATCATTCATTTTTGTGATTAATTTGGTTAATTACCATACGTTTGTCTTCAAGTTCACTCTTATGTAATGATTGTTATATATGGCAGATTACAAAAAACAATCTTAAATATTATTGAAGGAGAAATTTCATATCAAGACGAATTTATTAACATGTAGTGATGGCGTCGGGACCGTGGAAGATTGGAACGTCAGGTGAAGTTATATCTGGCGTAGTGGATAAAATGTCCTTCATCACAAAGGTTCATAAATTATTAAAATTTTTATTTTTCAAATATTTAGCAACTCTTTGTAGCAGGCCTGTTTCAATTTGAACTACCTTTCAATCATGATACATTTCATAGAATTTGTTACCGGTAACAAAAATTTATGCAAATGTGTAATATATGTTAATATATTTCTGTATCTAAGCATACAATCAAAGACAGAAAATGAAACCATTTGGTCTGCGGAACAGACGCAGTAAGACACTGAATAGATCCCTTGTGGCGAACCCAGATTGATTGCTTGCTGGTGTATTTTTTGTCATTTGTGTGGCAGCTGTAGCTGAATATAAGTTTAAATGCTGACAATTTAGAGTGCTTGTCAACAAGTTAATTTGACGAAGTCTAGAATAGACCTTCTGTTGACTACTGTGCTTTAAACTGTGGCACTGGTACTTTCAACTTTAATATGTGGTGTTTTTGATACCGGCTTTAATGATTAAACGAATGTTACATCATTATCATATTATAATTTAATTGCAAACAGCTGACGCTACTGAACAAAGCCACGGCCGATGACGATCAACAAATGCCTGGCTACATGTACCAGGAGATCAACAGTATCTTATCAATATATATATTATTTATGATTTAATATAATATATTTATTTATTTTTAAGATGTGATAAAACTTTTTATATTTAGTCTACTGAACAAAATCTCATAACAAAATATTAGAAATGCAAGCTCCATCAATCCACCGCTCAGAAGAAACACTAACCAGATATCATAGACGCCTTCTATCACAATTAAGAACAAACAAATCATCCTTCCTCTTATCCTACTTACACCAAATTAACCCCTACGAGCACGCATCACCACTCTTCCGCTTTGCTCTGACGAAACACATGACACAAAATACCTCTTTCAATGCACAAAAATATTAACAAACAACAAGCACTCTAATTGATTTATGGAACAAACCCTGAGACTCTGCGACGCTTTGGAGCTGCCAGATACATGGTGGCGAGCCCTAGTTGAGCCCTCCCAATGACAAAGATAGAGGGGGTCAGCACCATGGCTGGTCGTCAGGGTGGGCAATAACAACAACAACAAAATCTCAAAGTTCTGTCATGAATACAAACCTAGTTTGAATGATATTTATAATATTTTACATTTCGATATTTCGATTTATTGCATTATTTAGTATTATAATCTTAACTCAATATTTCAAGAGATATCGTATGAGTCAGGGAGCTATTGTCAGGACCTGGTCATGTGGCTGGATGATAGACTGGCTCAGAAGTCTTGTGATGTAAAACTCAAGGTACGGTTTTATAACAATAATAGATATTTATAATAGTAATACTGATTTGACACGTTTGCGTTTTACTTGTTTCCAAAACGAATCTAATCTAGGCAAGTTTGAAACTTATTTATATTATTTATGAATCTCAAAAAGATAACAAAAAACAAATTCTGAGTTTTGGGTTCCGGTAAAATGTTAAAGTGCTAAAGTTTGAATATTGTTAGCGAATAATTATAACTAAGCGCTATTCTGAATCTAGGTTTATAACTCTTGGCTCTATTATAGTCTACGGTTGTTCTGCGTATGTTGTTGTATGACTTCACTTCGAAGTAAATTTTCTGAATTAATTTTAATTTATGGATAAATATTTCAATGACTATTTTATTGAATTTTGCTGAATGTTATTTAGAAGCTTGTGCTATACATGCTGTTGTTGCTCGCCCGCACAGGTTCTACGAATCATGAGATATCTGGTGAGTAGCGGCCACCCAGAATTCCGTCAGAGACTGAGAAAGAGAAGTTATCAAATATCGGAGGCTGTCAGTAAGTGATTGATGAATTGATTGATCCATTGTTATTAATGTCATGATTATTGAATATTTCATTAAAAACAATAATTCTTTATTTGCCAATTTGGCATAGAAACAATGTGCACACAAATAGTTAAACATTAGCAAATAAATCGAAAATACACAGAAAAAGAGAAAAAACATGCCCAGCATATATACGAAATCAGCCAGCATTTAATATCCCACATGAGTCAATATTATTAAAGATCGGCTAGTACGACCTATACTGTCTGAGACGTCCCTAATAATATCGTCAGATGATGAACCTGACTTTAAACCCTTATTTGATTGGAGTGTGCTGTTTGAAATTTGCTATTGACTGATTGACGAACTTTTACCTAAATTAGTTTTACTTGAGCCAGCAGCCCATCGGTTGATTTTCTGACTCGGGTTCCATAGGATCATGGTTTGAATCCCAGGGCTCACCCATCACTGATGTAGCCAATTAGGCTGCGGAACTGATGTTTATTTTGGGGTTAGCCTTTTAAAGTATACATTAATTAGCTGTAACTGAAGAATTTCTTCATTATCTAGAATTTCTATTAAATTTTATACTGCTCAGTACTTTTATTCCATCGATCTTATAATTAACTTGCACTAGCGCTACTGTGGAATATCGCATAGGGCTTATTGAATCTACTTATTACTACTCTTATTATAATTATAATTATGTAAGTGCTAGTTATTGTCATAGATGATCATAATCCTACAAGGTGTGTAATATTTATATCAGAATTCAGTGGACCTCCGGACCTATTGAGGGGGAATGCTCCATATGTACAGATTCGTCAAGAAGCAAAGGTGAGTGTTACATTTATTTATATGAATTATAAATATGCTGTGTTCACTATATTGACTGGTTTTAATTGACTGAGTAATTGATGTCACTGTGCTGGGGTGAAACTGGCATTAAGCTTTCGTATTCATTTATTTTCTCAAATCGTTCACTGATGGAACTGAACTGTCTGTGTTTTATTTATTGAGTGTCTCGTGATTGAGTAATAGCCTGATTGATTGATTGGTTGACACACACTGATACATTGATTTATCTATTGATTATTGGACCTGTTTGTTGTTTTAATTAAATCAATGATTGATTGTGTGATTGATCGGTAATTCTCTACTTGCAGGACAACCATGTGTTTGATAAATAGATTTCAGATAATCAAAAATGCTGCAGCGCGAATATAAGCTGGTCTGTCTCCAAGCTCCTCAATCACTCCAGTGCTATGTGATAATTCTGCATTGGCTCAAAATCCCTTACCGTATTACGTATAAGCAATGTGTAACACAGTAACAGTATACCACTACTTGCTTTGCCTAGCACCTCACTACCTATCTGACTATTGTGTCCATTTGAGTGAATGCCAAACGCGAGCATCAAGAAATCGTTTCTGCTCATTTGGGAATTTTGATATGTAGTTAAACTAGTTAAATTATATCATCTGACTCTGTTCTATAATTAGCTTGTTGTTCTGAAACTTTATCCACTGACAAAGATGACAATTAGAATAGTGGATGTGTTTGATTTATAGCTCAAACTGACTCAGCGGATCAAAGCAGATGATTTTAATGTTCAATCAATCAATGTAATGAATATTGATCAGTGTATTCATAAGGTTATCAAACCCTTTTCGTTGTAAAGGCTTAAATTTTGACTCTCGTTGTGCCCAGAACTCGTCTGAAAACATTTGACCAGCGATCCTTTATATATGGAAAAATATTTGCTATCAATCAATCAATCATCAGCTTTTATATAGCGCACTCTTAACTTGAATCTCAGAAGCTCTTTTTTACAGTGAAGGGTAGAGTAGCCTAGTCTGCCATAACCGATGTGGCAGGACCTCTGCTAATCTGAAATTTGAGTGACCAAATGGTCAAGTACACAGAAATCACGGCGAGACCAATCAGCCCTTCATTGCGGCATCTGCATTAGTCGCATCTTACAACACATGCAGTTTTCGGTTGGTCTAAATTCTCAAATTTCCCGGAACCAACACGAGAGTATTTCCCGGAACCATCACGGGAGAACATGCTAATGATTTCTATTAAATATATAGTATATCATACTAGAGCATCTTTATACTTTACAATATTTTCATAAGTTATAAGTGGCATTTGCTATGTTTATAGGAACTGCTGGAGGTTTTGTTTATGATAAACGATAATGACTATGAAGTGAATTCTACGCCTGACTTTCAAGCAGCCTCCAAGATGTCAGGTAAGTTAAATACAATACAATATAGACCTAATGCAATACAATACAAATTAAGTTAAGCATACTTGTGTTAGCGTTCGTTTGATCATCTGGTCTTCTTATTAAGCACGTCTCCTTTGTTATGACAGTAAAGATAAAAGTCTAGGAAGTATGCCTACGCTGTCTGTTATATTGTGAATATAATTCACACTATTTACTATTTATCCATTTCCTTTCTAAAAGGAAACGGATAAATAAACCTGAACTTAAGATCAGTTTGCGGCCTAACGGCTGACACAACATCAGTGTTGTGTCAGCCCTGGGATTCGAATCGTGAACCTATGGAACCCGAGTTGGACACTGAACCGATGTGCTATTGGCTCAGCCATCTGTATCATTATAGATCCAATTTTATAACTCTTCCGATAGTGATTGATTGATTCATTCATTCATTAATCATCTTATAATTGTTACGTAGACATTTAAAAATAATGTCTTGATTGAGTTAGGAATTGATTAATTGATATAGCTTGACGTCACCCTCGGGTGATGAACGGGACGTTAAATACTCATTGCATTGTACTCTATTGAGGAGTCAATTGATATATTAATCGATTGATTGGTTGACTGTTTTACAGGACTAGGTAGCACTGTGGGGCAGAGTGGAAGGATGGAAGGATTTGGTAACACTCCAACTGCCTCAAAAGGTTTACTGGATCATATATTAGCATGACGTCCCTGACATCCTCCCTGGATGAGGAAACTGATGTTAAAGCTTTATTATTATTATTATTTTTTTTTTTTTTTTTTTAATTCCCTGGGTTGTAAAAGACCCTGGGCAAAAAAATATGATAAA
>JAQFZF010001457.1:0-14058 GCA_034695365.1 Enchytraeus norvegicus | reverse complement strand
AAATAAATTGACGTTAGTAACAAGGAATGTAAAGGAAACTATATCGGACTTCTAATTCTATAATAGGGCGGTGGAGGGGGAGGGGGGGGGGGGCGATTGCCCTCTTGCCCCCTTGAATTTGCCCCTGCCTATATCACTTGTTATTTACCAATATAGACAACATCTGAATATAAAACCTCTCTGACGATTTGCGCTGTCAAAATCTTGTCAACACCAGCTCAAAATAAACCGGTATGCTAAAGAACTGTAAGAAGAACCAAACTATTAACAGTATTGAGACTGATTGAAAGGGTTAACGTCGGTTTCGACCCTAATGCGTCAAACGAATCGGAATAATCTGTGCACATTTTCGCTCAGAATTTGTCTTAAATTATTCTATCGTCGATCCGGTGGAAAATAGTTTAAACTTTGGTATTAAAGGTTAAAGGTTATTCAAGTCTGAGTTTCTAGATTTAAAAGAATCGTTTTAAAACTTCTGTTGATTACTTTTTTTAAGTTATTTGGTCTCTAACATATGATATGTGAATTGTGCAAGCTAATTTCCTGATTGTCTGAATTTATTCTAAACGAATTGAGAATCTCTCATTTACATATATAGAAACAAATGTTTGATGTACAATTATATAATTGTATAATTGTAACCCATGAAACAAAGAAACACAGATTGCAAACATGGTAGGCATGCAAATTGACGCAACAAACAGGGTGGTATTTGTAGGGGGGGGGGATGCCGGGGATTGCCCCCCCCCCACTGGTTTCAGTCATCCCCCATCTGGTTTAGCATCCCTGGCAGGGATGCATTCCATCCCCGGCACTGGTCAATGGGTGACCATTTAAAAATTAAACTTTGGCTTTTAGATGTAGACCCTTGTTTCAAATATCTTAGGTAATTCTAATTAGCATTAGCTAACAGCTATTGCATGTATAATGCACAGAATTAGCAGAGATAATATGCGATTGCATATTATCTCTGCTAATTCTGTAGGCCCTTGTTATAATTAGCTAATAGTTTTTGGACCTGGTATCATGTTATATGAGTCATTATTTGACAGGGTTTAAAGATTTTGGCAATCATTTCTGAATAACTTTTCTGATTGGCGTCCCTGAGAAAAACCAGGTTTCAAATTTGAGTCAGCGCGTCGATTTACATACGAAGAATTTCAAAAATGTAAAATTGAGCAAATATTCTGGACCTGGTAGCTATGCGTATTGTACCGGGCTATGTGCCGGGCTATGTGCTGTACAATAGGCTGAGCTCTCTGTTAATTTTGTATATCTTTCCCGATTGACCTCCTAATGAAAAACCATGTACAGATTCGGAATCAGCGCTGAGAATTACATGAGAGACATCTCACAAATTTAAAATTATGAAGAAATTCTGGACTTGGTATCCTATTAAATGTTTTTTCGTATAACAGTTTTTAAATATTTTTGGTCTTTATTTCTGAAAAACTGTTCTGATTGATGTCCCAGAGATAACCAAGTACAGATTCGGAATCAGCGCGTTGAACTACATTAGAATCATCTCAGAAATTAAACATTTCCAAAATATTCTGAACCTGGTAGCTATGTGTATTGTGTAGTATACCGGGCTATGTGTCGGGCTATGTGCCGTAAAATCGGCTGAGCTCTCTGTTAATCTCTGTATATATTTATCGATTGACCTCCTATCGAAAAATCATGCACAGATTTGGAATCGGCGAGTCTAATTACATGAGAGACAACTCACAAATTTAAAATTGCGAGAAAATGCTGGACCTGGTAGCATACTATATGCGTTTTCATTTAACAGGTTTTAAGATTTTTGCCCATTATTTTTGAATAACTGTTCTGATTGATGTCCTAGAAAAAACCAAGTATCGTACAGATTCGGATTCAGAACGTTTAAATACTTATACATATCTGAAGCATCTCAGAAATTAAACATTTTCAAAATATTCTTGACCTGGTAGCCATGTGTAGTGTACCGGGCTATATACCGGGCTATGTGCTGTACAATCGACTGAGCTCTCTTTTGATCTCTGTATATATTTATCGAATTACTTGAGTAACATCTCAAGTATTTAAAATTGTGTGAAAAAATTCTGGACCTGGTACCATATTATATGACTTTTTTTGCCCACCCCTCAAGATTTTCTCGATCCACCGCTGCATCCCCCACTGGTTTTCACCACAAATACCACCCTGACAGCATGACTTTCTTAAACTACTATGCAAGGGTTCTTGGAATAAATCTGTCACTGGATTGACTTGATGAATTAATTGAATTAATTGAATTAACTGGATTGACTATTGATGGATTGACTTTTTGTTTGATTAATTGATTGATTAATCCATACCTATAGTTGTGATGACTGTAACGGCAAAGAGTAACGCCCCGGCATATGACCATTGAATCCCATCACCGTCCTTACCGTCCCATCCCCTTTCCTTCACTGATCCTGTCACGTTCGCTTGGAACTCCTTCAATATCCGGGAGAGTTCCTGCATAAAAGCTGTCCTATTTGCAAACCGGTCATCCTCAAAGGCCCTTCGGATTCTCAAAGATCCTGGAACAATCAGATCGTTTCTTTCCCACGGACTTTCATCAAGTTGTTGCAAACTAAGTTGTTGTGGCAGATATCTGTCATGTATTTGCTTCGATTGATTTTCATATTGTCGACTTTGAATATCACTAGATTTTTCATTATAGTCAGTGCTTCGCCTGATTCGCAATGTTCTAATATCTGGTAAATAGTTATCTCTTGCATCCAGAGAATTTGATGACTGCTGTGGATTTGTTGGAATTGTTTGGTTCTGCCTCCGCTGTCTTTCATATTTTAGCCTCTGAATATCATAATCTACATTTCTATCAACGTCTCGTCTAATTCGCAGGACTCTAGTACTTGACAATAATTCTTCCCGGTTTTCTAAATGGTGTGGAAAATCCTGTTTATATTGTTGGTTCCGCAATTGACTCAATTTTTTCTCATTGTGTAACCTTTGAATTTCATAGTCACTATTGTCATAAAGATCATTATCCTCATAGTAATTGTCATCACTATCTTGTCTAACATCATCTCGCTGAGGTTGATAAAGCTGAATCTGTCTGCCGTCGTTGTATTTCTGTTTTCCATCCTTGCCTTGTTGTCTTGAGATATTAGAGGGTTGCTTTGTTGCGTCTTTCTGTTTTCTCTGACTCAGATCTTTGTTCCCCAACTTATCATTTCTTTTCAATTTCAGTTTCTGTTCTTGATAGCTTGGATCTAATTGCCTTCTTCGAATGTCTCTCAACTGACGTTGCTGATATTCTTGCCATCTGAACTGTTGGTCGAGTTGTTGCCAACGTTGTCTTTCTTGCTCGTCCAACAAGTGTTGCTCCTGTTGCTGTTCTAACGGTTGTTGATGTTGCTCCTGTAGTTGTGATTGTTGTGGTTGATGTGTTGTCTCTGGTATTAACTGGTGTTCTGCCTTGTGACCATTTTGTAGTCTGTTTTCCTCTTCCAGGCGCGGCTGATTTTCTTGTTTCTTCAACTTTTCCAACCTCTGTTGCTCTTCCAATAGCTGATGTGGTGATTCAGTTTGTTCTTGTAAATTCGGTTTATTTCCCTGTTGCAAACGTTGTTGTTCTTCTAAATACATTTGATGATCCATTTCTAACATCTGTAAGATACGTTGTTCTTCTAAGTTCTTCTGCTGGTTTTGCTGCTGCTTTTGAAGTTCAAGTTGCTCGTTGTTTAATCTCTGTTGTTCCTCTAATCTTTGTTGTTCTAATCTTTGTGGTTCTAATCTTTGTGGTTCTAATCTTTGTTCTTCTTCTAATCTTTTTTGTCCCTTTAATCTCTGTTGTTCCTCTAATCTCTGTTGTTCTTCTAATCTTAGTTGTTGTTGCCTCTGTTGCTCTAACCTAAGTTGTTCCTCTAACTGAAGCTGATTTTGATTCCTATTTTTCTGATCAGGTTGCTCATTATTTAATATACGTTGCTCTTCTAACCTCTTTTCATATTGCCGTTGCTCTTCCAACCTCTGTTGTTCAATACGCTGTTGTTGTTGCTGTTGTAATCTGTATTGCTCTTCTAACCTTTGTTGTTCAAGAAATTGTTGTTGTTGTTGCTGTTGCACTACTCTATGTTGCTCTTCTATCCTTTGTTGTTCAAGTTGTTGTTGTTGTTTTTGTTTTTGTTGTAATCTATGTTGTTCTTCTAATCTTTGTTGCTCAAGAAGGTGTTGTTGTTGTTGCACTGCTCTATGTTGCTCTTCTATCCTTTGTTGTTCAAGTTGTTGTTGTTGTTTTTGAATTCTACGTTGCTCTTCTATCCTACGCTGCTCTTCCAGCCTCCTCTGATATTCTTGCTCATACTGCCTCTGCTGCTGTTGCCTGTATTGTTCTTCGACCCGTTGCCTATACTGCTCCCTCGCTCTCGCATCCCGTTGCTCTTCATACTTATCTAAATCACCCTGAGGTTGATTTCCTGTGTATTCCAGGTGTTGTGGTTGCACAACCTTGAGATATCTCACAGCGGCCTGGAAAACCTCTTCCATTTTCTGCTCCTTATTTGCCTTTACCTGGAGTCCAACCTAAATAATAACATTAATCAATCAATAATATCAATTGGTAATAATTAACTTTGAATGTGATAAGTATAGCTTTATTGAAGGTATCCACTTTTTGATCGATAGAATGCTCATTGGTGATCGTGATAGCAAACATTGCGTATTTGACTACGTACCCTGGACCTGCCATTTGGCCAAATACTAGAGAGAGCGACAGGAACTAAAATTAACAAATATACGAATAAAAGTGATATAATAATAATATAGCTGAATATTTAATTCTCTAAACTTTTATTATCTTGGTGTATAGTTTATGGTTTCCGAGATTCAATGGTAGGTTAGAGTGTAGCTAGGTTTGAGTGTAGGTAGGGTTTGAGTGTAGGTAGGGTTTGAGTAGGTAGGGTTTAAGAGTAGGGTTTGAGTGTAGGGTTTGAGGTAGGGTTTGTAGGGTTTGAGGGTTTGGTAGGGTTTGTAGGGTTTGAGTGTAGGGTTTGAGTAGGTAGGGTTTGAGTGTAGGCAGGATTTGAGTGTAGGTAGATAGGTTTGAGTGTGTTAAACGCAGTGGTTAAAGTGGGCCGGTACGCCCCGGTACGCCGTACCGTCTCCTCGATTTTTTCGTGTCCACAGTACCGCCTCCTAATAGTTGTCAAGAACGCACCGGTACGTATTGTAATGAAAAGGTCCGCTTTCTATAAATTAGCGTTCCGCCTCCTTCCAAATCCCACTTTAACCCCTGGTTAAACGTCAAGGTTCAGAAGCACAAGGCTTCTCCTCAAGACGGTTCAATATAATGAGCACTACCGTCACAAAGATTGGAATTGAGCCTATTACAGCTTTACTCCACAAAACGATCTGCAGTCTATTAAAGGCCGCCGAGTCGGAGTATATTCCGAGATTATACTCCGAGATGCAATGCACTTTATTCTAAGCCATTATAGCGACGTCGTCGTCTTTTTGAACTACAACATGCTAGAATCGACACATAACACACTCATAAATGTCTCTTCTTGGAAGTGTGCTTTGAGTAGGATACAATATACTACCTTAGCTACTTGCCTGCTCTGCGGATTGATATTGTTAGCTTAAAATAAACTGAGAAATACATGTATATACCTTGTGCTCAAATGGTGCTTCCAGCGCCTGGAAAATGAATCCACCTAGAATGGTGTAGACCACCACCATAGCAGCGAGTCCCACCTGAGAGAAGAGAAAGGCGATGAACTTCTTACAACAGCTCGACACCCTCTGACGCTGCCGCCTTCGAAATTCCTCTGAGAGTACGTCTTCCATATTGTCTCTCCAGCTATTAGAAGTGGATATTAATAAGCATAGATTTCTTTTATGTTATTAGCGATTATGCTTTTTAGATCGCAGAATGGCTTTGTTGTCAAATTCATCAGATGGCACGTCTTCCATCTTGTATTATATAATCTATTACAATTGGTTTGTTATTGGCTAGTCTTGGACTCGTTATATCACAGATTTCCATGGGTGTCAAAGGATAATCCATGCGTGTCAAAATGATAATCCATATGGTGAGTTCTTTTCAAACGATTTAATCTAGATGCGATTTTTTATTAGCAATGGAACTTCAAATTAGCAAGGAATGGTAGTCCAACAATATTAGGACTACCAATTATCCACTTTGTGACAAATTAAATGCGAACTTGCTGGAATTTAACGGAAAATAAAAAATATATAAAATTATTGAAAATACAGCATAAAATTAGCACAGAATAAAATTAGAATAGACTAGGCTTATTCCCTTTAGCGCTTTTTATACAAAATATTGATAAATTAAATGTTAATTTCACGTACTTTTCATCGTCTGACGACGACATCAGGGACGTCTCTGAGAGAATATGTCTAACTAGCTGGTCCACTCAAACGTACCTAATAAAGCACTGATTCTGACACTGACAGAGAGAGTCATCATAGAGTCAGAACTAGAGATGAATGTAACACGAACTATTTTCCGTCTATTTTCGCATATGACAGACCGCACATGATATTTTCCTTTCTTAGTTGCTGTTTTTGTGGTTTTTTTATTTAGTCAGTCCACAATTAATCGTACCTTGCCTTTTGATGGTGCTTCAAGCGACCAGCGCAGATACACGGTTAGCCTTCCATTTCCAGGCATTGTTACGCACCCGTGCCCAAGGGTACCGGGGTATTTTGTCGGCTGAGCTGGGAATAGTACCCATGCAAGCCTCGAGCCATCACTCAATCCTGAGTTAAGTATGCTAACCGCTTCACTAAATTCCCGTTTTGCTGCCTGGTATATGAAATGCTAGAATAACACTAATATCGCTATCGGGTGAGAATATCGATGTTAAATCCTCATTTAACATGACGTCCCTGACATCATTCCTGGACTAGGAAATGGAAGTCAAGCCTCAATTATCATTATTATTCGATTTGATAAAACACCGCGGTTTTGGTCTTGTTGGTTTTGGTCGGTTTGACGAGGTCGCGACCCACAAAAAATTAAAAGTTTGGTGGCGACCCACCAAGTTTTATATCTTCAAAAACTCTTTTCATATGTAATATAATTATATGTTTTATTATGTTTTCCAAATCGTAAGTTAGTCAAGCAAAATCAGATGCCTCACAATATTTATGCAGTAATTATATCGTGTGTTAATTAATTAGACAGTCGTCTACTTCAAATTGTTTTAGTTTTATCTATCACATGGTTGTTCTAGGAGAAATACTTTTTTTATTGAAGAACTCGGCGACCCACTTGGAAAGAGTCGGCTATGATCTGTGGGCCGCGACCCACAGATTGAGAACCGCTGGTCTACACTGTATTGCAGGCCTATAATATAATTGAACTAATACGTTACTAATGTAACATCAAGTGAACGCTACTTTCCAAGAGTTTGTATTACAAGATTTGCGGTAAGAGCAAAAATCTGTTCCCAATAATTTCACTTCAAAGCTCCAAAGCACCTACACAGTTCAGAAACTTTAGCGCATCCGAGAAGATACATACACAGTGTTACACCCATACATGCGCACATACACACAAACACACGCATACACATACATGCGCAGTGGCGAATCTAGGGAATGTTGAGGGGGGGGGCCAAAGGTAAAAGAAGGCGAGGGGGCCAAGGGGACTTAAGTTCTGAAAAATTTGTATTTTTTACAAATAGCATTGCAAAAGGATGGGTCATGACCCCCTCCTACTGAAAACGCCCCAGCATCAAGGCATACATGCATAAACAGGGCCTGTATCACACTGATTCACGGGGAGCAAGCAGTGGTGGCGCTACACCAGGTCGCACGACCTGGTCAAAAAGCCTCTGACCTGGTGTCCGACCTGGCGACCAGACCTGCCTGATTATATTTTTTAAGCGATAGGCCTAGGTCCTTTACGACCTGCCTTTAATATTTAATGACCTGGCAATGACCTGGTTACTCGGACGGTCTGGCGCCGCCACTGTTGTTGAATATTGTTGTCTCTCGCAGTGTACTGCCTAATGGCAGATCCACTGTAGGCCTATTGTTGTCTGTGACAATATATTCATATTATTATAACATGTGTTAACATGGGCATTGCACTTCATCTATCATAATCCTATATAGCTTCAGTTTTGCACAAATTTTGATTTTTATGGAGCATCACAATTCACAATATGTTTTTGCAACAGGGTTGCCCCTCCCAACAATTTTATCCACCCCTCTGCCATGTTAGTTATTTAGACGGCAGCCCAACAAGTACAGTGACACGGTGAGAATGGTAGCACTGCTCATGGACATCTGGACATGTAGAATGCTCCAGCATTTCTACTACTTTTCACTTATTGACCAAGCAGGACCAATTTATATTTACCAATCAAGACTTTTGTGGACGCAAGAAAGCAAGCCGTCAAATTCAGGTCTCCAGCAGGCTAGAAGGCTTGTAACTCTTACCAATCAGGTGCGATTATGGCTAATGCAGAATGGAGTGCCCAGACGGGAGCAATTTTGCTGCACCTAGGGTGACCTACATAATTTATTGGCCTATGTTGTAGTAGGCCTAATATAATATACGGCCTAATATAATATACGTAGGCCTAATATAATATATATAATATACATATACGCATCTAATTGTCGTAGCCATTTTCTTTAATTCTTTACATTTTAGGGTTTTAAGATTTGTGGTGGCATTGGAATTTTGACAAAATTTTAAGATGTGTGGCACATATTACAAATGGCAATTTTTCCTACCGCGTAGAACTCAATTGCCGCTGCATATTTGATTTTGCCCCATGCTATATAACCGTGTGCTTTTATACTACTTGTAGTACAGATTTACAATCTAGTACAGATTTGTTAGGGTTGTGAGTTGGATGGTGAGGTTGCAGATCTGTACTACCATTGCAAATATGTACTACAAGTAGTACGGATGCAAACCGTGTTGGGTCCGGGAAACTTGAGAATTGACTAACCGACAATTGTATGTATTTCGTAAGAGGCGACAAACGCAGATACTGGAATGGATGGCAGAGTGGTCGTGGCCATGGCTCCTGTGTAGACCAATTCGTTTCTCAATTCCAGACTTGTGGAGGCCTTACCACATCGTTTGTGTCCTATAGTTTACTAGACCGCTCTCCTTTCACTGTTTCAAAAATCGCCAATTATATCGAGGCGCTATAAATGTCCTTTTCTATTGTATTGTACATAATTTATATTATGTTTGGACTGTTTCCTCCTTAGATTTAAATTACCAGTGGCGGCGCCACACCAGGTCGCACTACTCTCCGACACAGCGGTCTGTAATAGACTGCAGGTCGCTTTGTGGAGTTTGGCTGTAATAAGCTTAACCCAATCTCTGTGACGGTATTGCTCAACTGTGTTGCGCCGTCTTGAAAATAAGCCTTGTGCTTCTGAACCTTGAAGTAAAACACATTCAAACATACACCAGGTCGCACGACCTATTATAAAAGCCTCCGACCTGATGGTCGACCTAGCGACCAGACCTGCCTGATATTATATTGTTATAGCATTTCGTTACAGCCGCGTTGGTTTCGTTAAACATAAGATCAGATCAACCGATAGCTGCACGCGTTTTGAAGAAGAGGCCTAACGCAGTTACTGGTTAAGGACACCCCTCTGAAAAAAAAATTGTCTCCAAGAAATATGGCATACAAACTCTACACGTTACACGCCATGGACCTGCCGTGGAACCAACATGGCAATTATTGGATATCTCTCTCTAGTGCACTGCCAATGGCAGGTCCAAAGGAACATATTCCGAACCACAGTCTGCAATCCCGCTCACTAATGACACTCCATCGATCATCAAAAAGTTGATCCCATCAAAAAGGATATTCCTTTATCACGCCAATACAATGTAACCTTTCCATGGGAATATTATCTGACTTCCGAGGTAGTTTCCTGTTGCCTCTCTCAGTATGAAAGTATCTGTGTTAGTCTGTTTTTACTAAACATGTGCATTTTTCAGTTCGGTCTGTTCTCAAGTTTACCGGAACCAACACGGGAAACGCATATTTAGGAGGGTAAAGCCAAAGCAGTCGAGACGCATAATAGATGCGCCAACGACTCGGCCACGGTATTCATTTGGACATAGTTCGGTGGCAGTAGTCTAGTGGTTAGCGTGGTACGCTCAAGCGTAAGGTAGTTGAAGAGTCTTGGGTTCAAACCCAGGTCAGACTACAAGATAATATAACGCCACCGGTACTGGTTAATTTGTGTATCTGCGCTGCTGCATTAGTGCGCTCTTTACGGCAAATATACGATTAGCCAGTGGGAAGGAAGACTACAACAATTACCAAAACAGCAACTAAGAAAGGAAACCATGTAAGCACGTGCGTCATGGTTTCTGACATGTGTGGAAATAAAAGAAGATTTAACAAAAGTTCATAAGTAGGTCTACTTTGCAAAGTACGTCTCCGTGGCTCTTTGGTTAGCGCGTCAATCAGAGAGTAAAATCTCAGATGTACAACGGGCCAATCAATCTTAAATCCCCTGTGGGTCATTTAGTTGGAAGGAACTAGTACTTAGTAGGCGACTACTGCAGAAGATTGCTAAGGTTTAACACAGGTCGGGAGTTTAATCGCAATGAGTCGAAAGTAAGGCTGGCGACCTTACAGTTAGATTAATGACAATTGTCATCCGGTGTGCTGAAGGCGCTTAGAATCGGTATCACCTTCCACTGGGAGACATTATTGACTATGTAGTGCGTTGACCTTTGACTAAGACTTATACAAAAGTCATAAGCATTTTTCTAGAATAATATAAATATATTGGACTTAATCTATATAATCTATATACCCGTGTTGGATCCGGGACAGTTGAGAATAGACCAACTGAAAACTGCACATGTTTGTTAAAAGCCGACTAATACAGATAAGGCATGGCCTTTTTGATGGGATCATGCTATGATCATGTATGATCGCTGGTGTGCTCACTAGTGAGTAGGATAGCAGACTGAGTTTCAAAATATGTATCTTGGACCTGCCATTTGACAGTGCACTAGAGAGAGAGAGAGAGAGAGAGAAAGAGAGAGAGAGAGAGAGAGAGAGAGAGAGAGAATCTATATCAAAGTTAAGCGCTAAAAACTCTTGCCGATCATATGGGCCTATGCACACCAAATACTGTCTGTAAATAACAATATGAAAAACAGTAATCTTTCTATTATATTGAAAATACAACCACAGGCATAACGATATATAATTCAAGGTAATATGTAAATAACTGCAATATTAACACCATTATATGACAAAACTTATATACGACAAAACTAAAAATAAGATGTAGTCCCTACAATTACAGTGCAAAACAGGGGCAATCTCCTACATATATAGCAAACATAGATGAATGGCATATGCTGAACATAAAATATACATAGATAGTACTGACGTCCCTGACATCATCCTTGGATGGGGAGACGCACGTTAAACCTTTATTATTATTATTATTGCTAGTCCTTCGATACAAATCTATCTATCTCTAGTGCATGGCAGGTCCAAGGTACGTATTCTGAAACACAGTCTGCTATCACGCTCACTAATGAGCACCCCATTGATCATCAAGTTGATCCCATCAAAAAGGCCATGCCTTTACCACACATAAAATGTAACCTTCTTTTTCGATACAAATAACATGCATCATTCTAAATAAGCCAATATATTAGGCCTTATTAGACTTCTATGGGTTGGGCCCGGGATGCTCAAGAATAGACCAACCAAAAGTTGCACGTGTCTCGTAGAAGCCGACTAATGCAATCAGAGGAAGCCAATGGAAAACCACCTCAGTAGTCATAATTTTTCTTGAACTAAGGCATCATTTTACGTGGTAACGGCAAAGAGTTTATAAATTGATCGACTTGTTGGGATGATCAATGGTGTGCTCATTAATGAGCGGGAATGTAGACTGTGTATGAATTTGTGCCATGGACCTGCAATTTTTGCCAGAGAACTGGATAGATAGATAGATAGAATTGGCTTATAAGCAATTGACAAATAACGTCCGTTTCCTCGTCCGAAGGATACGTCAGGTACAGCTAATACACAATACAGATAGATGATAGTAGCTAATATAACATAAATGTATCTAATATCATCTAATGTATCTAATAT
Organism: Enchytraeus norvegicus; assembly: GCA_034695365.1. Lineage (NCBI taxonomy): Eukaryota > Metazoa > Annelida > Clitellata > Enchytraeida > Enchytraeidae > Enchytraeus > Enchytraeus norvegicus. The sequence goes on along the minus strand of JAQFZF010001457.1, from coordinate 1,933 downwards.
AATGTAAGAATTATCTACAACACAATGAACCAAATGCAGCAACGATCAAAGCCAATACAATAGCACAAAAGAAAATCGTTAAAACTTGTTTGATAATGAACAAATGTAAACAGTTTTACTTGACAAATAATAAAAGTAAACAGTTCTGGTTGACAAAGAACAAAAGTGAACAGTTCTACTTTATAAAGAACAAAACTGAACAGTTTAACTTGACGAAGAACGCTACACGACATGTAAATGCTGGCATTATAATTTGACAAAATATCTGTACATTGCATAATATGGTAAACACAATTTACAAAAGTTATTAAGTTAAAATTAAAACGAGCAAGGCCTGGCCATATAGTAGATGTGCTAGAGACACAATTGTTGGCAATGATTTGACGTCCGTTTCATCATCTGACGACGATATCAGGCACATCTCTCATACATCATAGACCAAATTAAATGTATCTAATCTGTTAATAGTTAAATTAATACCATATAACAGAACGTACCCTTTAACCCAGCTATTTAAAGCACCCCTGAGACTTAATAAGGAGTGGGCTCTATGAAAGCATGCAATTGATTGATTGATAGAGTTCTGCAATTGCTAGCAAGTCAAGCACAAATTCATACACCACGCAGTTTTAACTGTCTCGCTGCTTATTGAGAACACCACTGATTGACTAAATAGGTAGTTTGAGGTCATCCATATATTACGTCGTCAATTTTAGACTTCTCCCCTCGTCATCATGTGTAATCACCGATTTGAACCCCTCCAGTGATGACGTAATATATGGATGACCACATCCTATCACAAAACTAATAGAAAAACCTTCACCGGAGGTCTTAAAAAATAAAAACCGTAGTTAAGAAATTAATTAATACAAATACAATAGAGTTATTTACATGTAAATAGACAATATTTGAACTATACCAATCTCATAAATGATAACAAAGCAGCTCATTATTAGACATGAAAACTCAACAAACCAATGAACAATAAACCGGAAAAATCTAAGAAATAAAAAAAATCAGTAGACCCAACTGACTACTATTAAACCCTACCCTACTGCTAGTACAGCAAACGCTTAACAGAACTAGTGGTTGCAGTGAGAGCTGTAAATGAAAGAATTGCAGTCATCGGCAAACTGTTTTACTCTCCGTTGCTAAGTCAACAACGTGCTGTACCCTTCATTAATTTGATAGTGTACATTTTTCGTAACTCGCCGCACGCTACCATACTTATCTGTTCAAAAACTCAGATTTAGTTATGAGTGCGCTATGTAACAAATCGTTAATTTATTAAGTAATAATGTGCACATATAGATGAAATAGGCAGGAGACCCATTGTATCACTGGCGACCAACGCAAGAAGGCCTTCCTCTGGCAACGGCTGTCCATGGCGCTGCAACGCTAGAATGCAGTATGCTTTCGCGGCAAGTTCGCTAATAATAGGCAAGTTTCATTCCGAATTTATAGCAACAGAGTTAAATCATGAGTGTGAAATTGTAACGAAATTAGTCAACAATTTAGTGACTAAATTATACTATCTTAATCATGTTACAAAACATAATTATTGTACGAATAAAGAAAATAATAAGAGTTTAACGTCCGATTGATCATCTGATGGCGATATCAGGGACGTAGAATAAATATGTAAACCTATTTCACATTTTACGACCATCATACAAACTATAGAGTGAAACACACCGGCTAAACACACAACCTAGCTCATGACCTATTCTAGCGTGTATTCTTAACAAAAGTGCGTATTATTAAAAGGTGAAAGCGCACATTAAAATGTAAAGTGTGTATTATTAAAAAAGCTCAAAAGTGTGTATTATTAAAAATGTCCAAAATATTGTTTTAAATAGTGTAAAAGACCGTTTTTCGTACATTTGTCTTCTGGATATGCCCTGTGAAAAACTGAGCGTTGGTCTTCTCCTGC
>JAQFZF010001456.1:0-14061 GCA_034695365.1 Enchytraeus norvegicus | reverse complement strand
GGAATCGAGCATTGATGAATTACTGGCAGTGGTAATGGTGTGTTTACACTAGATGTCTCTTGCCTGTCATAGTCAGGGATATAATTTCGAATTTCACAAGTTTATATGAAAAAATATGATTTTTATCATAATTTATGACAGTTGCTCTGTTTTCTATGTGCGAATCTGTATTTTCTCTTTAGTAATAACCTCGAAACTGCATAACATAAGACATATTACAAACTATATGAACCAAAATATATCATTTCCACGTTCGAAATACCATATTGCCCGATTTTTTCAAAAAGTGGCCTGCTCCAACCGAAAAAAAAATTTAAACTTTTTTTTCAAACAAAATTTGTTTTCAGGGTTACAAATGGCCTCAGAAACTATCATGCGTTACTGCACTTTCAGATAAAAGTGTCTATTGTTACAACCCTACTGTTAGCAGATATAATCGAGGATTTTCGTAAATTCTCCCGAACACACTACGATCTAGATCCTTCCCATTTCTACACTGCTCCTGGACTCTCATTCACTGCGTGTCACACAATGGCTGGACCTAAGGTAGAACTCCTTACGAACATCGACTCTCTACTATTCTTCGAGAAATCTATCCTCGGCGGTGTGTCGATGATTACTCACCGACAAGCGAAAGCCAACAACCCCCTCATGCAATAATACGACCCCTCTCTCCCCACCTCCTACAACCAATACCTTGATTCAAATAATTTATACGGAGCCAGCATGAGTGAGTCGTTACCACTAAATGGGTTCATATGGCTACTGTACCGAGAGTACAGTAAGATTGATTTTGAAACTATACCAGACAACGCAGAGAAAAGGGTACATGTTGGAAGTGAATTTGATTTATCCCGATCACCTACATCATCTACACAACGACCTTCCCCTCGCTCCAGAAGAAATCCCAATTCCAGATGAATTTCTCTCCCCTCACCAGAACCTTCTGCAAGCCGCTACATCATCTCATCGATCATCGAAATTCCAGAAACTGGTCCCTAACTTTTTACAAACGGAGATATACGTTGTGCACTATTGGAATCTCAAATACTATGCTTCTAAGGGGATGATTGTCAACAGAATGCATAGGGTGATGGAATTTCAACAAAGTGCCTGGATAAAACCATACATAGACTTCAACACCAATGTGCGACAACAGGCCACATCTACCTCCCAGAAGAATTTCTTCAAGTTCCTCAATAACGCTCTCTATGGACGTACGATGATGAATCTAAGGAAACAGAGAAATATCACGCTCACGACATCTGGAAAGACTGTTATAAACCTCTTCGCTAAACCAAATTATGAAAATACTACCAAAATATGCGATGATCTCCTAGCCATCGAAATGAGCAAACGTTTTATCAGGTGGGATAAGCCTACATTCGCTGGAGCATGTATTCTTGAGCTGTCGAAACTACACATGTACCAGTTCCACTATGATGTCATCAAGCAGAAATACGGGGATAGAGCCCAGTTGCTTTTTACTGATACGGACAGCTTGTGTTATCATGTAACAACCGATGACGTTTACAAAGACATTAAGGAATTTGCGTTTCACACTGATTGTAGCAATCTACCTGCGGATAATAAATGTTTCAGTTTAGATAACGATAGGGTCACAGGCAAGTTTAGCTACGAATGTCCAGGTACAGAACCGATAGAATTCATAGTGTTGAGATCAAAGATGTGCAGTTTACAACTACCAGATGATAATACCCAGTCGACCGCGAAGGGTGTGAAACGGACCTTTGCAAAGAAGCACTTGTCTCATGCGGATTTCTTAAATAGTTTGGAAAAGCAGTCTTAGACAATAGCTAAATATAATTCGATTAGGAGTAGAAACCACAACATTGTCACAGAGGAGATTATTAAGGACTGCTTGAATCCATTTGACGATAAGAGATACATTTTAGACGATGAAATCTCTACTCTAGCTTATGTGCACTGTAAAATACCTAAATAGCTGTATATATACATTATAGTTTATTTGATATTTTTGTTATTTATGATGCATGTAAACAATTTGAACTGTTTTATTGCATGCACATGTATAAACCCTTTTTGATTATTATTTAATTGTCATTGAAAGAGACATTGAAGTTAATAAGATTACATATGCATAGTGCAAAGATTATGTTTCGTGTTGGAAACATTGTAGTTCCTATTGCTTACATAAATTATTGAACATGTTGGTTATAGAAATTTTGGTTAATTCGCACGTAGAAACTATAGTCTATGTTGCTAGCACTTCCTACTGCTTGTAGAAATTGTAAAACATATTACTTGTAGAAATTGTAGTTCATGTTGCTTTTAGAAACACGGTGTACTGAAAACTTGTTGAAATAAAAAGATTCGCAAAATGATATGTGTTGATTAGTAAGTTCAGGGAAAGAAATACCTAAGACGATAAAAACAAAAACACGAAGGAAAGAACTACAAGGAGAAGCAAAAAATTTTCAAAGGAAGAAAAATATTAATAAAGGGTTAAAGAAATTACACAGGGGAAAAACATTATTACAGGGAAGAAAAAAAATACACAGGGAGAAAAAAATTTAAACAGGGTGAAGAAATATTTAAACAGGATGACAGCGTCGTGCACCCCGCTGAGCACGCCAGACGTCCCGCTGGGTGGAGAAAAGCCCCGCTTGCATCCTGCCAGGCTAAGTCAACGGCGCGACGGAACTTCGCTGTGGTTACGCCGGGCGTCTGTGCTTCCCGCTGTGGGTTGTATTTCCGGAGTGGTGGGGATGATGACATATGTGCTTGGTTGAGTCCTGCCTCAATGCGTCATAAACTCGCACACACCTCCATGCCATAGGGTTAATGAGTAACAACATTTGTAATTCGATACCATATAGCTCAACAACATGATGAGTCATAGGGCAAGCCCCAAAATCCTCCGGGCATGTCTAGCTGGTCGCTTTCCCGCCAAAATCTAACACAAAGAGCATGAGTCATGATCTGAAAACCGTTACAATAGCTCCACACTTAGGATGAGTCATCAGCTTGACGCCCACGCATTAGCAGCTCTAAAACCGTTTAAAATTTAAATGATTGCTGGAAAAGAACCACTTGAAAACCGTTAGAACCGTTACAACATCTGGAAAACGTCCACTCATTGGATGAGTCTTTAGGTGCAATGTCCACACACACACGCAAATATACCCACACATACATGGAGACATATATACACATAAAGGGACACATACAAATACACATATGCAGACATACAACCAAACATATGCACACATACAACCACACGGACAACCACACATATGCACACGGACAACCACACATATGCACACATACAACCACACGGACACCCACACATATGCACACATACAACCACACGGACAACCACACATATGCACACATACAACCACACGGACAACCACAAATATGCACACATACAAGTAGACATACATAAAAACATATACAGACATACAAGTAGACATACATAAAAACATATGCACACATACTGGTATACATACAACCACACGGACAACCACATATATGCATACATACAAGTAGACATACATACAAATATAGTGGTACACATACAAGTAGACATACAAACACACATATACACATACAGGTACACATACAGGTTGAGGGGTGCGCCAGCTCCTGTATAGAGAACCCGCCTATTGGTATACTACTTGCATTCATTAAAATGAAGGCTATCATGAAGTGCAATATTATGAGTTTCACTATTTTTCATTCTCTAAAGTAACAAAATAAAATTAGGTAGCTTATAGGTCTACAGCAGCTATTGTTAATTTGAAATTATATTTTCCTAATTGACGGCCCCATACAAATCGGAGGCCCTAGACAATAGTAGACATAGTAGCTAGACAACTGCCCAGTTCATATTAGGCATATATTATATTTAGGTCTATATACAGTTGTACATTGTACATCATACATTTCTGATAGGCTCTTAAACCTCCATATCACACACAACTGAACAGTGCACAATGCACATGGACACTTCAGGGAACTGAAGTAGTTATGAGCGTAAATGTGTAGCCTAACAGCTCGGGCTATGATGTCGATATAGCCTACATTATACAACTAGCAGAGGAACTTTAAATTAAGAAAAAATTAGAACAAAAAGGCTGAAGAGGCGCCAATGATTAGTCTACATGTATAGGCTATTATAGCCTCATTAAACTAACTATAGAGAGTTCATTTTACAGGCCTACTTTTTCAAGTTTCCTGTAGGCTGTAGCCCTTCAGCTCCCTCTTAGGTAGGCCTAAATTTAAAGGCCTACCTTTTAAGCAGACCTTTCAGAAGTGATTCTGCAAGGTAACAGGCGGCTTCACAGAGTCGAGACACAACTAGGCTATAGGGGCCTATGAGATCACATTGCATTTTATATTGCTTACAAAAAGATTGATTAATTATGAAAGATAGCCTACATTGGCAATCTCTATATTTGCAGAACTGCATTAGGCTAATACAAGAACATGTGTTGATGTCGTCGTAGCATGATGAAACCGATGTTAATCCAACTTTTTTTATTCGTATACTCTCACATATGACACAAAGCACATGCCAGCTTCCTTTCTTAGTCGTTTTTTGTGATTTTTTAAACCGATCCATGATTGATCGTACTCGAAGGCCTTTATAGCACGACAAGCTGCTTGAGCAGGTGCACGATTAGCCTTCCATCTTCTAGGCAACGATACGCACGCGTCCCCAAGGGTGCCAGGGATATTTTGTCGACTGACATTGGAATCGTTCCAAAGCCTCTAACCGTCATTCGATCCTGAGCCAGACACTCTGATCGTTTCACTAATCCCCGTCGGCTAATAGTGTAATAGTGTAATAGACGTACCCGGCGCGGATTTATGTGGAATCGAAGGAGAATCGAAGGGGCATTCCCCTTGACCTGAGGATGGAGGAGAAATTCCCCGGTCCCTTCGATATGAACATTATTTCAATTTTAGCCGTTCAAGTACTAATGTTTGACCCATGCCCAGTGGCGGTGCCAGCATTTGGGGCAAGCCGGGACACTGCCGTGGCACCAAGGTCCCGAGACGGGGCACATTAAAACTGATGATAACTCATGAAATATTGTAAGTAATATAACTGGAAGCATAGCTGGGGCACCTGCTGCCGGGGCACTTGCCGGGGCACGGCGTTTTCAGCCGGGGCACGTGCCCTGGCTGGCCCCGGCGTGGCGACGCCACTGCCCATACCCCTTCATCAGCCAACGATTTAACCTGCTCTCTGTTCTTGAAATAATTGTTAGACCTGATCTAAAAGTTTTCCCGGCCCTTTTATATTGCTACACCTTGTCTTTCGAGCTAAAACTTGGACTGCATATTATAGGCCTACAATAGTTTACTATAAAACTATTGTAGGCTAAATTATACAGGGTAGTTTAGCCTACAATGATCCAATGTATAGACTGCGTAAGTCACGCAGTGGCGGGTCTAGGTTATTTCAAGGGAGGGGTCCAAGTATCTTAAACATGCGTTTTGTTTTGGGAATTTAGAGGCCAGGTTAAATCGGTCTAGTCGAGGGACCCAGGGGTTCACAATAATTATTGTATTTTAACCGGTCAAATTGTACTAGCTACATTATTATCGATGCCTGCACGACTTCCTCCCTTTTATCCCGCGCCTGATGTTATAAGAGGTAAGCGACTAGGCCTGCTCACTGCTCACTGCTCACTTGTAAGGCTAGCTCATGTTTTGATAGATACACACTTGCATTCTACTTCATGTAGGCTACCGTTAGCTTTGCTGCGGCCTATTTCCCAAATTGACGGCATGCTGTCCCATCTATAATAATTATTGTCCTGTAGGATGAGTCTTAAACAAGCATCCGATGCTTCCTGACTCAGTAAATGTTATGTTATGTTAAAAAGTAAAAAGACAATTTCATGGAATTTTCGGAGAAATCAAAACTAGTATCTCGCATGAAGAACGTCGGTAAGTTAAGAATTAGCCCATGCCTAATCAAGCTACACTTTTAGCGGCACGTCATGATATCATGTCACTGACAGCTCTTTGGATGAGGAACCGGACATTCATTCCCATACAACACTATATTGTATTGTATTGTGTGTCCGAGGCTTAAGACTAAGAACCAACTAACATACGCTTTGTGTCCGAAGTCGACATCAGTGACGGGTGAATCCAGAGCTTTCATTCGCGAAATCTGTGTCTCCTCCATAATCCACAAATAAAACAATTCATTCATATACAGGATAATTAATGAATAACGCTGGTTGATTATTATATAAAACTATTAATGCGAATTTAGCGTCCGTCTTGTCGTATGTATCTAGGTGCATGGATTACTGAAGACGGAAGATTTGAGTAAAATATAAGAACAAGAATAGCCATAGCCAAATATGCTTTTACTAAAAGAAAGAGATTGCTCTCGAGGAGAATGAAGTTAACAACGAAGAAAAGAATCATAAAGACAGTGATTTGGTCAGTGCTGTTGTATGGAGCTGAGACGTGGTCGTTGCGTAAGGAGGATGTGCAGAGACTGGAAGCTTTAAAAATGTGGATATGGAGAAGAATAGAAAGAATATCTGATACAGAATACATAACAAATGAAGAGGTTCTAAATAGGGTTGGTGAAACTAGAGTGCTAATGGAAACGATATTAAGAACAAAGAAGAATTGGACTGATCATGTCTTTCGTGGTTAAGGTATGATGAAGGCTATTATAGAAGGAAAGTTTTATGGAAAAAAAGGACCAGGACGAAGCCATATAGGAATGTTAGATGATTTAAAAGGTGAAACATATGATGTCATGAAACGAAAAGCTAGCGATACAGAGTTATGGAGGAATTGGATTTCCAGGACATGCCACTTGGCAGAGCACTATATAGATAGATAGATGTCAATAACACCAGAAAACTTAAAATAAAAACGATTAATATAATTATAACTGTGGACAAAAAATTATTGTAACTAATAGTTTTTCCCCCAACTCCATCAGGAATTTAAACTAAATAGTGAAAATGTGTAGTAATTATTCTAAAATAGTAACTCTAACCTCGAAGCAACATTTCTGAAGTCTGTATCGATGGTCTCTGTGAGGTCTGGTATAAGAGAGGCCAGTGCACAGTCAACACTTCTGTGGCGTGAGTGCTTCTTCACTTTCTCTGCACGCAGTTCTACTGGCTCTAGTTCTGCTGATCTCAGGCCTTTAGGTCCAGGCCCGACAGCTCCTACGCTTTCTTGCATATGGCCTTCACGTCCTAGGCCAGTAGCTCCAAGGCCTGTATCTCCTACGCTAGCAGCTACTCTGCCTTCAGTTCCTAGTCCTGCAGCTCCTAGCCTTTCAGGCCCAAGGCTTTCTATCGCTGGTTCAGTCCCCCTGCTACCTCTCTCTGATGACCATTTCCTTGGGTCCTCAGTAAGGCTTTTAGAGGACCTAGTAGAGGGAGAAGGGCCCCCCACAGCACGTGTAGCAGGGGTGGTACCCATAACTGGCGGGGCATTGAGGGATTCCTTAGTACGGCGACGAGAGGAGGGAGATGGGAGAGATATAGAAGACGAGGATTTAGAAATCAGACGTTTGTAGGAACGCATTCTACAGTCAATGAAACATTAGATCCTCAAAGAATCAACCAATCAATTGATAAATACGTTAGTTTGTCATTTTATTTAAATTCCAGAACACTAAGATACTATACATAATTATTGTAACCTTAATACTGGATTATTTCTTGTTTAAATAATTCTAACATCCAGCTGAGATTTGGCAGTGAAAGAAAAATTTACAATACATTCACGGTCGCACATTCCCCCACTACTAGATTATTTCCTTTCTATCCTAGTTGTAGCTATAACTATTGTGTATGTATAGACAATTGGCATTGTATTGTGTTTCTAATTATCTTTTGTATAACCTTGTATGTTTATGTAAAGTTGTAAAGTATAGAGATGCCTTGGCATGATATACTATATAAAACATTAAACATTACTACCGAAATTGTAATTAAAAGCGGAATGTTGTGAATTAGAATTAAGAATACAATATAATAGGCCATACTTATTAGAATACATGAATACTGTGCCCATGAAGAGGTTTTAAATAGGAAAAAGCTTAAAAGTACAAAAAATAGTTAACGGAAACTAGGTTTTATGATGGCATATTTCTTTATTCATTATCCATAAACGACCTGTAACATATGTGGGACTTATTAACATCCACTCAAAAGCAACTTAAATTTAATTCTATATTATAGAAACCTGGTGTTATTTTAAATGACACGAATATTGCAGCCCACTTGTAATTCTAATAAGTCAAGTTGTCCAGATACCTGTTCATAACATGAATACATTCACCGCTGGCTATATCCCACACTCTAATGCTGCCACCTAGGCATGAGCTTACTATCAACTGTCCACTGGTAACAATGCATTCCACTTCCTACATATACACAAGCACACCACATACAATGTCATACATAACATTATACACGCATCTATAACCTACAGAAGAGCTTTATTTTATTATTCTACTTTGTTATCATCAATTAATCAACCAATCAATGAGGATTTAACGTCCGGTTCCTCACCCGAAGGCGATGTCAGGGACATCCCAAACAGCATGTACAACTAAAGAGAGTATCCAACCACCAGACCACTCCTGCAAATGCACAAACCTAAAGAAAAGGCAACATACAAAACAGTGCAAGTCCGTTATCCAAGGCAAGAAGGTCTGTTACAACAGAAGTGGGAAAAGATGAGTTTTGAGCTTGCCTTGGAAGGTAGTAATGCAAGTACAAGATCGCAAATCTTGCAGCAAGGAATTCCATAGTGCTGGAGCAGCATAGCTAAACGAGCGTCTGACTATTTCGGTTCGAATGTCTGGTACTTCTAGAAGATTAGTGCCAGATGAACGACGGCTGCAAGTGGGCTGATAGGAAGATATTAGCTCAGATAGATAAGAAGGTTTAGCAAAGTTTAGTATCTTAAATGTTAACGAGGCTATCTTGAATTTTATGCGTTCTGGGACAGCAAGCCACATGCCTTTTATCTGTTCGACGCTATATCCGCATTTTTTGTATCCGACAAAAGCATCACTTTCTGAGTTTCTGTTTTTGTGTTTCTTATTTTCTTTTACTCCTTAATTTATCGTACCTCTTCGTTTTTGATCACTCGGGAAGTGTTTTTACCAGCTCAGCACTGAAGTCCACGTGCCCCTAATCAAAATGTAGTCAATCTGGTTTCTATGTTTGCCATCCATATAGTAAAGTCCATGTGTGTAATCTTCTTTTGTGATTCAAAATTTTTGTGTTGGCTTTTATCATGTTATTTGTTTTGGATAAATCTACAAATTTATCCTCTAATTCGTTTCTAGCCCTGACTAATATTTTCCTATAGCCCTTTCGTCAGCATCCTAGCCAATTCCAGAATTGAAATCGCCCACTATCAGAATTACATGATACATCACCCCTATTGGCCTTGTCTCATGTCACTCATGAAAGCTTCAATAGAATAAGTAAAATATATAGATAATTTTATGTATCAATGATTCCTTCTTCATTTAGAAGTTTATATCGGCAGTGGCGGATCTCGGATTTTTTGAGCGAGGAGGAAAGAATTAGTCGTTAATTTCCTTGCAATTTGTAGGCCTTTACAATTAACTTTTCATGAAAATGTCTTTAATCTCTGCTGTGAATGATTAAAGTGGATATGGATAGCATTAGGGTTAGGGTTAGGTTAGGGGTAATGGTTAGTGTTTATAATCGTTTATGTTAAATTTGAATTCGTGAATAGGCCTATTTACGAGGGATACCCCTATTAATAGGCCTATTTATTAGGGAACTTAGTCGCTAGTCAAGAATTGCATGAGATTGCAATCATTGCATCGATAGTGCACGAGGGACGGGTTAAATTGATGGGTGGTAGGTCAAATGGTGAAGGATTAGGCAAAGAGGCAGAAGACATGCATTAATGCACGATTTCTCAAAACTTTACAATCGAGGGACGCCAGTTCCGCCCTACTAGCCTCTATATGGGGGGGGGGGCAATGATAGTGGCTACTCCGTCCCCTAGATCAGCGACTGTATTTAGGGGCGTACAATTGGAAGGGCTATAATGGTTGTAGACTAACAGGTTTTGCAAGATATTCTTATTTTTGTATTAATCCTGTCGATTATTGGATTATACCTTCAATCAGTAGGCCTACATTGTGCATAAATTAATTTTGACCACAAATTCCACATTTTTAGAACACACGCATATTTTCTTAATTTGATTTAAAGGTAATGTGGCTTAATTCTTCAACTCCACAAATTGAAAATACTTTTCGCCACAAAGTTTCTAGTGTGTGAATAGCTTGGACCTCGCAGCTGTGTGAGTGAAAGGCCAGGCTGTATAGAATTATGATGGTAGCCTCATGAGGATATGAGTGGTTCATGAGTTGCCTGCATACATGCCGGCTGTGTGCGTATAGAGAATGTATCACATATTCGGTAGGTCTGTCATTTATTCTCTTGATGGGCGAGTAGGCCTATTTTCGAATATTTAAAGAAATATGCCCCTGATATCGCCTTCAGCGAGTTAAACCGGATGGCAGGACGTTAAATCCTCATTGATTGATTCATGGTAGGCTAAAGGCTGTGGAATTGTGCGTTTTCCACAGCTTGCACGTACACGGGCTGTGTGTATTAAGACTGTATCAGAGATTTTATATGATTTAATCTCTATGGCCTATAGGCTCTGTCTCTATGCAGTGCCGGTCTTAGCGGTGTGCAAACTGTGCAGTCGCACAGGGCCCGCATATTTAGGGGGCCCCGCAAATGCCACAGAAAAAAATTTGACCTAGATTATGATACCAATCAATCATAAATAAAAGGCCTGCAGTATGATTTCTGAGTTCATAAACATAATAAATTTGTATAATCAACTGCGTGACTCGTTCATTGGTGTAAATTCAATTTTCGGGCCCCCTCGCAAATGTTAGAAAAGGGGCCTCTGAAAAATTTGAAATGGGTCCCATTGTTTCAAATTTCCCTCCCCTCTCCCCTCCCGAAAATGTGTAAATACCCCAAGTTTCACACTCGTTTGAGTCAACATTTGTAATCGCAATTAATTATTTAATTATAAAACCTGACAAGTCAAATAATATTTTCTCCACAAAACGGGTAACCAAATAGACCTCCCCTCGGCCCCCCAGCAACTTCGACCCTGCGCCCCATTACAATAGGTACACCACTGTATTTGTCACTGCTGCATCACAGTTATATATTATTGTGCAGGCTTCGTTATGTTTTGCTGAATATTCTATTTAAACTTTTCAATTCTTAATTCACTATGAGAAATACTTGACTAAAATATGCCAAGGCGCATATCGCTATATGTATAATAAACTATAGATATTTTGAGGTTTTACTTGTATTATGGGGGGCCCGTACAGTATGCTCTGCACGGGGCCCGCAATATTCTAAGACCGGCGCTGCTCTATGTCTGTATGTCTCTGTCTTTCTCTGTCTGTCTGACTGTCTGTATGTCTGTCTGTCTGTCTGTCTGTCTGTCTGTCTGTCTGTCTTTCTCTCTCTCTCTCACTTTACATCTGTAAGCTTATTCATTACGGTATCTAATTTTGTCTACATGTCGTTGTCGACGGATCTCTGATGGACACCTAAAAGATAAAGTTAAAGCTGAATGTACGTCAGTTTCGCTACCTAATGGCTAAATCATTGACGGGTGATCTCTGGGATTCGAACTGTGCACCTCTGGAACACGAGTCGGACACTTAACCGATGTTCTAATTAATACCAAATGCCATACACATTCTCAATAAATGTTGGTGGGCGTGATATACATTATACAGTGCCCACTGCCGAGGCACCAGACTGCTTAGCCTCTACCAGTAAATGTTAGCAGCTTGTGTAAAGCTTGATTGTGAACTTGCCAACTTAGCAAAGGCTGCGTTGAATACTAACAGCTCTCATAGGCCTTACATATGGATTGATTCGTAAGATCCAGTTTCCCTGTTCCAATTAGTTATTATGCAGTTTAAATAATAATTTATATGTTGGTATTATTATAGTTGGCCAGTACAAATTTTCGCGTGCTAATTTAGACATTGTATAATTCACTAATGATTTATTAATCATTAGGCCCTATAATGATTTAACTTGGCAGAGTTATCAACACCATGGCAGTAGTTTAGCCAGCTTGTAATTAATGAGAGACTTGTTTCTTAAAGTTGTGAGGAGGGCTTACAAATATTGTAATATTGTTGCCGAACATTTTAAAGAAATGTGCGATGTGCGGTACACAAACACCTGCAAAACAAATTTTGAGACCACCTTGCGGGGGGGAGGGCACATACCCCTCGCCGTCGGCCCCTAGCCTACGACACTGAATTTTGGTAGAGATAGAATGTTTACAACTTTTTGGTGTACTTTCTTAACGAAATCGATGAATTATAAGGAATTATTCGCATCAAAAGGGCTTAATTTGACACAACTTCCTGCCAGATAGCAGATCCGATGCACATTTCCCAAAGCACAGTCTTCTTTCTTACCCAATTATGAGCACATGCATATATCGACCAACTCAAAAAGTCGACCCCTTACAAAGGCTTTGCCTTGACCATACGTCATGTGATGCCTTAGTTCAAGGAAAATTATGGTTCCTGAGGTGGTTTTACATTGCCTTACTTAGTGACTTCGTTAGCCGAATTCTGCGAAACATTTGCAGCTTTCGGTAGGTTTATTCTTTTGCGTTCCGAATCCAAGACGGGAATTTGAATGAATGTTGACGCTCGACCATTATTAAAATTAAAGTCAGTATTATTTCTTAATTAAACTTTATATTGTTATGGTAACGTCTTTGGTTGACATGTCAGTTGTTTATTTACTGTTTTAGAAGTAGAAACAGCCCATGACATGCTCCTTAATGGATTACCAGAAACATGACGACTTTTTTGACCTGGAAACCTATTACGCAGGTCCAAAAACAATCAGGTCGCCGGATAAATTCACATCTTTTACGAATGGAACTGATAAATCCGATGATTTAATTACTTCCAAGACATCTAACAACATTAACAACGGATACTATAGGGATGACAACTTTGTGAAACCTGGGAGTCTTTGGCAAGATTTGAACATGAGTGGTAAGGAGGGGATAGATAATAAGATTGTTATCACTAGCGATGAGAACAGAAATGGAAAACATCAGGGTCACGTGAACGAAGCTGCTTTACAGAATGGAACAGCTGAAGGTAAGAATTTTTGTTTCCACTCAGGACGTAGGCTATCATGGATTTTAACGGCATTCTGACAATATCAGAGTAAGATGAATGGAATATCGTTAAATATTTAATGAAACGGCTGAAGGTTATACGTTATGTAGGCCTATCTATAGCCACAAAGAATATAGGCCTATCTATTTATAGGCCTATCTATCATATCTATTTTGTGCAAGGCTAAAATGAAGATTTATGTATTATAAATGTTGAAAATATATTATGAAGTGACCATTTTAATTTCATTCAATTTTAGATGTTTTCAATTTGACAAATGAGGGAATTTTACTTGTAAATGATATTTATATATATTCAGCTAACTGTTTCTTACGACTATTGCACGGCTGAAGCCTAAAGTTTTTTTAAAAGTGCTACCTTGGTGCTAGCTTGCACCACCTCGGTGCTAGCTTGCACCACCTCTGTGCTAGCTTGCACCACCTCGGTGCTAGCTTTCTCCACCTCGGTGCTAGCTTGCAGCACCTCGGTCAGCACCTCGGTGCTAGCTTGCACCACCTGGGTGCTAGCTTGCACCACCTCGGTGCTAGCTTGCTGCACTGGTTAGTTTGTTATGGTACGAACACTATTTCATAATCCACGGCGCTATATTAGGCCTGTGTAATACAGTGTGTATATGATAAATGTGTTTGACGACGAATAATAAATAAATAGGCCTAACATAATATCTATTATACTCTCATCACTGATATCTTGGTCAGATGGTGAACCGGATGTTAAACCGTTATTTGATTTGATTTTGATATCTCTCTCTCTCTCTCCCTCTCTCTCTTTCTCTCTCTCTCTTTCTCTCTCTCTCT
>JAQFZF010001455.1:0-14061 GCA_034695365.1 Enchytraeus norvegicus | reverse complement strand
ATCAATCAATGAGGATTTAACGTCTGGTTCCTCACCCGAAGGCGATGTCAGGGACGTTTCAAACAGCATATACAACTGACATATACATATACAGTAACTGGTCCACTCAATGCATTTAGGCTCGTTGTTTGACCCGTCGACCAATTGTATTCAGAGTTCTATTCCCAGTCAAGTCAATCAGAGAGTGAAATCTCGGAAGCACAACGGACCAACCAAGCCAGCCCTTCGTGGGGCGGTCATTTGGTGCAATTATTACCTAGTGAGTGACTGACTGCTTCAGAAAATTGCGATGGTTAAACACGGGTCTGGCTTGCGATCGTAATGGATCGAAAGTGAGTCTGGCGACCTTGCCGCTACATTAATGACAATTGTCACCTATTTCCTGAAGCGCTAAGAAACGCTATCAGCTCCGCACTAGGAGTCAGTATTGACTCGGTGGAACTTTTACCTTTTTTCCTATGTTACATAGTGGGTCTCTTGATGCTGTATTTACATTTTTTCATCATAATTAAGGTAAATTATACGATTTTATTATATTCTGTCATGGCAGCTGAAAGGTGGTTAATTTACTATCTGACTGCTTTTCATGCTATACGCGACATGCGATATGCATTTCAGACGAGTATCATTAACCTAATTTAGATTTCAACCTGTCATAGAAATTTGTATGCATCAGATTTTAAAATGTGTTGACTTTAGAACAAATAGTAGAAATCTAGTGGTACGGTAGTATTCGTTTATAACGAAATCCTAATGACAGATGCTAAATGTTGCAAGCTAGAATGCATACACAACAACGTTAATACATATAAAGTACATAAAACAGAACATGTGAATAAGGTAATGTTATAAGTTTCAGTTATCTAAAAGAGAATAAAATTTAAGGGCAGGGCCTACACTTTTATCAAATTAATATTGAAAGACTAAGTTTTTAGCTGCGAGAGCAGTGCACAAAACAGTGCATGAACATAGGAAGCTTTCTATTATGGGATCTCTTGCCTTTATCGGATATAGAATAATGACTGAGAAAACTTCAGTTTTATTATATAAACATATCGGTCAACTCTGTTTTATAAGACTGGCTCTAAAAACGTGCTTCTTTATATTTTATAACTTCCTGCTCATAATTAGTACGCAAAGAGAACATTTTTTGTTGACTCCTTTAATGTTTAATGTTTAATGTTTACTGCTTAATATAGTATAGGATGCCAAGGCATCTCTATACTTTACAACTTTACATAAACATAAACATACAAGGTTATACAAAAGGTAATTAGAAACACAATACAACGTCCTTGTTAACATTATGAGCTATTCTGTTGAACTTTTGAACTGAAATTTCGACAAAGCGGAAAAACGATTTTTTAAATACTAATTCTGATACTATTTCGGTGGCTAATTATAATTATTCTCCTAGACTTAATTGGAAGCTATAAGATAAATATAATTAAGGTTCAACGTCCACTTTCTCATCCAACCATGATGTCAGGGACGTTTTAACATCACATATCTCAGCAAACCGGTATACTCAATGGTATAAACAGGAGCTGAAGAGAAGACGAGATCCTAAACGGTGCCGATGATCGGAAGACAGTCAGGCGAAATATTGATATATAATGTTGGAAAAAGTTGTATTTTTAGCTAATTCCAAAAAGTGGAAACAAGAAGAGCTAGAGAGTACGAAACAAGAAGTCAAAATCATGATCGGATTGCGTGATATTCAACACAATCTCATTACGAGAAAGAGTGGACCATCAATCAAACAAGCTGAAGCTTTTATATAGCGCACTCTTGACCATGTCTCAGAAGCGCTTCTGTACAGTTAAGGGTTGAGTAGCCTAATCTACCATATGCCACAACCGACGTGGCAGACCTCTCCAAATCTGGAATATGAGCCACGAAAAGGTTAAGTACATAGAAGTCCTGACGCAAACCACTGCGCTCTTCATTGCAGCATCTGCGTTAGTCGCCTCTTAAGACACGTGAGGTTTTCGGCTGGTCTAAATTCTGGAATTTCCCCGGAATCAACACGGGTAAAACACAATCTCATTACAAGAAAGAGCGGACTATAAATTGACGTCCTCCATTTCACGGTGTTAAAAATAAATTTTACTGGTTTTTGTATTTGAGGAAATTTGTAGGATTCTTCGATTTCCCTAAATAATATAGAGTATTGTATTGTATTGTCCGTGTTGAGTCCGGAAAATTTGAGAATAGACCAACCGATAGCTGCACGTGTTTCGTAAAAGCCATAATTAGTGAAATAATCAGTTAAAAGAGAGATTTAATTGTGGAGTAGAGTATTGCAGTCCAGTAATAGTTCTCGTTCGACCCATTAGAACTTAATTATAACCCGTCATTTATGTAGCCATAAGGCCACTAAACTTGAGTTAACTTCGGCTCTAGCCTTTTAGTACTTGTGTCTCAGTTGGATAGCGTAGTCGGTAACACGCTTACTCGACAAGCAGGATGTTACGGGGTCGAGTCCATCTTGGTCCTTATCCGCCTTCGATACGGAAATAGACGTTAAACGTAGGAGTACTTAACTTTCTTTAATAGAGCATACTTACCGAACTTCCGTACCACTGAGAATCCCATTTGAATGTGCGTCTTGTATGGCTAGAACAGCTGCAGCTGCCGTCTGTTCGAATCCCAGTTCCCCTTCCAAAGGTTGTATCAATCCCATTCTGATGAGTGAAGGTCGTGAGGTTACTAACGATCCAGAATGTTTCGCAAATATGAAAAGAAAAGTAACTAAGAGTAATTTTGTCATAGTGTTGAAATTTCTATCTATTCCAATCTAAAAGTTGCTTATATCCAATTAGCCCGTTACCTCAAAATCAGCCCTGTTGTTCTGCATATAATCCATCAATCAATCAATGCGAATTTAACGCCCGTTTCACCGTCGAACGACGACATCAGGGACGCCAAATGTATGGTAACTTTGTAGTAGTAGTAGTGGTAATATTATTTTATTAGCAGCTTCATCATGACATAAGCACAATGTTACAAGCTTGAAATACATAATAATCATGGCCAATACATAGACCCTACAATAGTATAGAACAAAAATAGAATGTAAATTAGAAACCGCTAAAATTCAAGTCTCAAGTCTATGTAGAAGCGAGTCTTGTACAATGGCTCAAACCACTGCGCCCTTCACTGTAGTATCTACGTTAGTCGCCTCTTAAGACACGTGAGGTTTTCGGCTGGTTTAAATTCTCGAATTTCCCGGAATCAACACGGGTAAAACACAATCTCATTAAAAGAAAGAGTTACACTATAAATTACTATAAATTACACTATATTCAAAGAGCGTTCTATTTTTAATATTTTTGGCTGCAAGAGCAGTGTACATTGGAAGTGTTGAATAGAATTATTTATAATACAGATGTAAAGTTTGATATTTTGATTTTGATTATTGTCTTTTGAATAGCCAACAGTAAATTTATATTTTCTTATTTTCTATTTCTATTAATATTAAATCTAGAAAATTCTAATTATAGGCCTAATTATCGCTAGAAATTAAAGGACTACAGCGACGATAATTTAATAATTCAGGCCATTTATTACATTTTTCTTACCAGACTCGTCGATACATAGATTCACTCGGACTCTGTGGTCTGTAGCCTTATAGACTACAGAACACAAAAACAGCATCTAAGAAAAGAAATTAGCATGTGCGTTCTGTCATATGTGAATAGATCTATACGCGAATAAAACAAAACAAAACCGCTTTGTTGAGTTAAGCTGTAATAAGCTTGATCCCAATCTTTGTGACAGAAGTGCTCGATTGTGTTGAACCGTCTTGAAGAGAAGCCTAGTACTTCAGAACCTTGACGTTAAGCACACTCACACCTACCTACCTATGCTCTCGCCATACGATGTCATCGCAGTTAATTTTGTATGTAGCGCCAGACGTCTAAGCTTCCTATTGATGCTTGCTTGTGTATTGAATTTCTATTTTATACCTGCTCTGCAGCCTCCATGCATTCATTGCAACGTCAGCTTCTTTTCTATCATAATTTTCTAGATAATCATTCCTTTTTGCTTTAACGTTTAGGGTATGCGTTGGGTTTGGGGATAGAATTAGGACTAGATAACGATGATGTGAAAAATCGGTTATTACTTAAAAGGCAAATGGCGAATTTAACGTCAATCTCGCGGCCCAACGGTTACATCAGTGACGGGCGAGACCTGGGATTCTAACTGTGAACCAATGAAACCAGAGGCTGAGACTAAACACACTAAACCGATGTGCTATCTGCTCAGCCACAGTATTTAGGGCAATATCTGTCTCGGTACTCGACAATTCTTATTATACTACTTCTGAAGGACATCATGCTTGCTTTAACGGTCTTGATTCAGTAAATAATTAAACGAAGACCCCTGTTCTCTTTCAGCACTTGTGACTTGCTAACTGCGTTTGAGTGGACAAGCTAGTATTGCTTCTGCAGCTGGCGACGTCCCTGAAATCGTCTGAAGTCAGATGACGAAACGGAGTCAAATTATTAAATTGTATAATTTGATATACGACGATATCGTCCCTGATATAGTCGTCAGATGATAAATCGGACGTTAACCGTCATTTGATTTTGATTTATTCTGTAGATCTATACTATGATGAGATTGCATTTTTTTACAGTGAAGGAGGATTTTACTACTGAGTTTACATGCAAGCTTGATTTCAGACCAATTAGATATTAGCAATGGACTTTAAAAGCGTTACTAAAATATATTTTCTAAGCGCCAGCTGATCGCGACTGTACAAATTATGCCTAAAAGGTTTCAGATGGTAATGTATTGTTGTTAACTTGCCGCAATGTCCTCACTTTGATTAATCGTAGCTCTTTCCGTTTGAGTTACCAGGCTAGATCTGAATCCCGGGGTTGGACTTTCAAGGGTGAGCACTTTGTAAAAATGTACAAAGTGCTCACCCTGTCTGATTGAGCCAGTTCGTTGGTTGTGCAAAGAACTTGTCTAAGAACTTAAATTATGATCTTTCCACTGGAGTTGCCAGGCTAGATCTGAATCCCGGGGATGTACTTCTATACTTGAAGCACTTTTGTAAAAATGTAACGCATTTTTACACATTTTGTTTAATTCTCAAGGTCAATGCTAAATGTATTTATCATGACATCATGAGGGGGGGGAGCACGCCTCCCTTTTTGCACTCTAAATAGACCGTTAACACGAAACTTTCAAGTGATTTCATTTATTATAAGATTATATTGGACCCCAGGGCAGTAAAAGTTTTATTCTAAATGGCACTCTATCTAATATTATAGGAAAGTCGTTGCTATTCACGAAAAACTAATTTCACAAAAGTCAATATCTTAAAATCACCTGGCGACGTCTCTAACACGCAATCTCTACTTATTCTCCTAAAATATTCCATTAAGCATTAATTCCATTTCATTAACGCTTTACGAATGCTAATGGCATTGAGTAGGCCTAAGTCTATAAATAATTCCCTTACCCCGTTACGCGTTACAGCCTGATAGTGAAGCAGCGCTACAGTATAATGATTGAGACTACAATGCTCGGGTTGGTTGTCTATTGTCTGGATCATGACAGTATCTGTGTGACTGTGAGTCATTGTTCTGTGTGTTGTGTTGGTTATTTTGTATGGCCCGTAGGTCTGTTGCGGCAGAGCGAAGGAATTAGAAGAGAAGTATAGCCGAAGGGAGGCCCCGTTGAATGGTGAGTTAGCGGGCGGGGGCCTCGCCCCCAAAAAAGAAATCCGCATTTGTGAAATGTTCTTTATAAAGCCTTTTATCAGAGGCCTTTTCACTAGAGTCTATATAATTCGTAGGGCTATAGATTGGCTAAAAGTTAAGCTAAATAAAATTATCAAACTACATCAATTTAATCCAATTAACCTGCTATATTAATGTGTAATTTTAAATGAGTAGCCATTCCATCTTTACGTTATGATCGTTAAAGGCTAAAGCCGAATTTAACGTCGGATTCGCGGCCTAACGGCAACATCATTGACGAAACGCCTGGGATTCGAACCGTGAATCAACGAACCCGAGTCGGACACTCAATCCATGTGATCAACCGATGTGATATCAATGTTCCACTTAATTTGTATTGAATTAATCAACTACAATATTTCACTTATTTGTTAACCCACACTTAACATGAAATGACCTTAAATGCAAGTAACCGGGATGCACTGGAGTAACAAATCAAAAGAGATTACATTGAATAATACAATTTTTATATGATGTACTGAAACTGTAATTTGTAAAATTGCACTTAACTTGCTATTGGCCAATTACGAGAATTTCGAAATAATAAAATTTAAATTAGCACGAATCTTGTCAACCCCAACATAGAATCAAATTAATCTATATACTCGGGTAATTATCTTTACATAATGGAATACCCAGTATTTATTAGAAAATGTATATTTTGAACTTGTAGAAGTTATTTGTTGATATTACTGCAGATTTTAAAATCCAGGATAGTCAAATTGGCTCTTATTTTAAGAGGTCAAAGTTTCTTCCTATTACATTATCTAGGCATCTCTGATATTTTCTCTGGGTGAGGATTCGACGTTATATCTTTATTGATTGTCTATCAATTTAGAATGATTCCAAAACAACAGATTCTAGAAAATAATTATATTTATTATTCAACAGGACAAACACATATAACATTGTGACAAGAAAATTCAATAGGCATACACAAACATACGCACATAATACGCACATAGAGTCCATATTGTCTATCTCTAGTGCACTGCCAAATGGCAGGCTCAAGGTACATATTCTGAAACACAGTCTGCTATCACGCTCACTAATGAGCACTCCATCGATCATCAAGTTGATCACATCAAAAAGGCTATGCCTTTACCACCCTAAAATGTAGCCTTTTTCTTGGGAATATATATTCTGACTTCCAAGGCGGTTTCCCGTTGCCTTTCTCAGTATGAAGTGTCTGCGTTAGTCGGCTTTTAAGAAACATGTGCAGTTTTCAGTTGGTCTATTCTCACATTTTCCCGATCCAACACGGGACACCATTAACAAGTGTCGATTACGAATTAAACATAATGTAGGCAACAGTAACATGCATTGACATAAACAGTATACGTGTTATAAGTAAATATGCCAAAATCCAAACGTCAAATAGTTTACCAAAATAGTAGAATAAAAAGAAGCTGAACATCGACAAATCGAGTGACAATAAAAAATATATAACTAATACAGTATTTAAATAAAACAAGTAATTAAATAAACGGTAGTATTTGGAGGCCCACGTGTAAGTGATCTATCTATCCAGTACTGCTCTGCCACGTGGCAGGTCCAAGCAAAAATTCATACACGCAATCAATTATTTCGCTCTTTAATGAGCACACCATTTACAAACCCAATAAGTCCGTCTCATCACAAAGGCTTTGCTATTCCACCACTAACATGAGGCCTTACACAACGCGGGATTCTCCGTGTTGTGTAAGTGTTATGCCTTGGAATTGAACTGGAGTATCCTAACAACATAGCAAATCAGCAACCAATGTAAACAATACTAATCAATGCAAATTTAACGCCCGGTTCTACAAACGAAGGCTACGTCAGGAACAAGAAAATAAATAAATATATAGGTACGTATGAATCATGGAGAGGAAAAATAGACAAAACAAAATAAAATAGAAACTAGGAAAAAGGCAAACTTTTTAAATAGATGCGTCCTGTCATCTGTCGAATACACGAATAGTAAAAAATAAATAAAAAATAAAAAATATCACTGATGTCAGTGATGTTTAACGATGTCTGATGATGTTTGATGTTCACTATTAAAAGAAAACAATAATTTCTATAGGAATGCTACTTCAAGGTCAAAGTATTAATTATTGTCAATCACCTGGTTTAATCTAATATATATAGAAGAGTTTTTGTATGTGTGTGTGTGTCTGTCTGTCCGTTTGACCGGGATGCATTTCGACAGTTTTGGACTTTTTCATTCCAAACCTTCACTAATGTGTCGGTGAGGGTAGGGGGGTTCCCGTCCCCCTTTGTCGCCTCTAACATGGTGTCCAGGGCCAAAAAGTGCACCTCCAGGGCCAAAAACGTGCAATTTTTTCATTCGGCAGATGTCAGTAGTTAAATAGTTCAGCATGCTTATATTGTTGTTCAAGCAGCACAATTCTTAACGTCATGCTTCACGTGTTTTCTGCAAAATTGTTCTGTCCCCCTCCCCCGCCCCCTCTTCCCCTGCTTCCCTCAATTTCAACAAAATCTACATCAACAGCTTTTCTTTTCGTATTGGAATATAGAAATCTGGATGATAAATTATCAATCAATCACCCAATCACGATTTAATTAATTATCACTATCTGTCAATGATATCAGGAATGTCTATTTAATATCTATCCAATGCTCTGCCACGTGGCAGGTCCAAGGCAAAATTCATTCACACAATCATCTATCTCGCTCTTTAATGAGCACACCATCGACCAACCTAATATACATCATCACAAAGGCTTTGCCTTTTCTACACCTAAAATGATGCTTCTGTTCACTGAAAATATAGGTTTATGAGGTGGTTTTCCATTGCCTTCCTCAGTATCTGCGTTAGTCGGCTCTTACGAAACACGTGCAGTCATCGGTTGGACTATTCTCAACTATCCCGGACCCAACACGGGATGTAGTCAGGAATGTAGTCAGTCATATATAATTCATTTTCATTTTATACACCACCTATTATAATTCTATCCATAGTCTTATCGTAATTATGCTTATTGGTTATTAGTATTAGATTAATGCATATTGACAATTCAGAAGATAGAAGCTAATATTGTTACGAGAATAATTCATACAGATTTACTAGACAATTTAGACAGTAATCTTACTGCCGTTACATATTTTATTCTTAACGACAGATGACATAGTAATACAATTATTGTTATCAGGCAACGAATATTACTAAACTAAACTGATTGTTTATTTAGATTATTATTGATTGTTATTTAGTTATTTTAATATAAATGATTATATTATTGTATAATGCTGCTTGCTAATAAACTTAAGATTACCTATGATATTTAATTTTGCAACCATGAAGTAATGTTCAATTAATGAATGAATTAATTAATTAAATTAATGTTTGATGATGCAATGTAATGAAGTGAACATTGTTACAAAGTTAAATATACAAATAAAATATACCATACTTACAGAAATATAATACGCATATTTTATGCCTACACCAAAACATAGGAGAGCCTCCGTGGTCTAATGGCAGCACTGCGGCCTCTGAATCATGAGGTCGCGGGTTCAAAGCCCAGTGAAGACAATGAGTTGTTAGCCTTGGCAAGATACTCTACTCTCCATTGCTATAACAGCAAGCAGTCGGTGTACATTTACCAAGACACGCTCTAACGACTGCGCTAGCTAGTCGAATCTGGAAACGAATCCCGGCTATCTCGCAATCTGGCGAGATCAATAGCATACGCTATTATAATTTATCAAAACATTTTCTAATCACTGAAAAGTTATGAAGTATTATTGATTATTAAGAAAAAACAATTATTATCTAACCAATCACACTGTTTAAATAAATTATAGTTGTACAGCAGCTGTATCGTTATAACATTCTACAGCACCCATTTTACATGCATTTTCCCGTGTTGGTTCTGGGATGCTTGAGAATATTTACCAAATGAAAACTGCACGTGTTCATAAAAGGCGACTAAAGCAGATGTTGCAATGAAGGACAAAGTGGTCTAGGCCAGGACTTATGTCTAAATGTAGACAAGATGAATAGATTACTTTTAATATACTTATAAATTATTGTTCTATCTTCACATTTCTCATATGGCAGGTCAAGGCACAAATTCTGACATAGTCTTTCCTATATCGTTCAAGTGAGTACACCATCGATCAAACAGAAAATAATTATCTCAAAGCAATTCATACATAGATGATATAACCTAACATTATGAGTTTTATGACTTAAAAATAAAAAAATATGAAATTCAAGATAGTTTTCCAGCGTCTGTGTTTTATGCTTGTTGAGCAATGCAATGGTTTAGCGTCTCGACTGCGAATAAATAGATGCGCGGTTCGAATCCCTGGCTAGCCCATCGCTGATGTGTTTTCAAATTTAAAAAAAGAAACAATGCCCGGTTTTAGCCTTGTTCAGTGTCTTTGTTAGGCGCCTCTTAAGAACATTTGAAATTGGAGAGTCCAGTTTCACGTTACCTCCTCTGCTAGACCGAAATCTGAGCGATCAAAATTTGGCAAAATGGCAGCTGTGGTGCTGACACCCTCAATCCTCTCATTGAGAGGGTTGAGGTTCACCCTCAAGCTACTACACAGTAATTGGTTTAGTACACAGAAGTCATGACAAAAATCACTCTGTCATTGACACTTGAGTATCTGCGTTATTCGCCTCTTACGAACACGTAGAGTTTTCGGTTGTCTATATTTCAGGTAAATAATAGGTATGAGATAATATGTATTGCGTGACGAGCGTTACAAATATATCACCAAATACAACAAACATATAATATGCATATATGCAAAAGCACATTCAGTATTCTGAAGCACATTTAAATTTACATACTTACATATAACTTGGCAAAATTTACATATAATTTACACATAAATATATACAAAAATAAAATATACACGTACTTATGAATATAATGCTACACACAAAGAAAGGAATAGAAAATGGATGCATATAATGTGCGGCGTGCACACGTGACCTGCTGGAGTGTATGCACATTTTGTATACCTTGCAAATAAAATACGTAATACAATTATTTTGTCAAAGTACTACAATTCACAGATAGAGTTAATTCTTCCTTGTCTGAATCTATTCAGAATTTTGTATATTTATTTTGCATAAGTTCTTGCACAGCAGTCCCAAAGACCAGTTCGGGTCATGACACTGCCATATAAATTTCGCAATTAATAATATTAATAGTAAATATTTATTTAACATATATTTTTTCATTAGACAAAGTAAAATGACAACCAGTTCTAACTTCTAATACTCGTGATTGAGGAAAAATAATAAACTTTGACTTGACAAGCTTATCCAGAATCCAGGAGTACCGTGATGTAAATTATATGAGCATAATATATATAAATTAGTAAAATATGCATACAAATACTGTACATGTATTGTATAGATGTGTACACTGTACATAAATTTGCAATCTCGTACATGCGTGATTACCATGTACAGGGCACACAGTAAAGCGGCACACACTGTACGACATAGAACATACTGCGCAAATTAACAATGTGCATGCATTGTACACACATACACAGTGTACAATGTACATATATGTACACAACATGCAAACACACTGTACATATAAAGGCTAAAGCCGAATTTAACGTAAAGTTAGTTACCCATCAGCTACATCAGTGACGGGAAAACATAAATATATAGGCACACATTTGCACAAAGCAGTAGCAACTTACACATATAATAGGCCTAGATACACTTATATATACAACATGTACAATGTATATATTTACTGTACAGTGTACACGTTGGCAAGCAACTACACATACAACATTTACAATTTACATCCCTGACATCATCCACAAATGAGGAAACTGACGCAAAACCTTCATTATTTTATTTATTCTTCTTATATTTCCATACATGTCAACCGTACATGTTTACAAGATTTCCTTTCTTAGTTTCTATTTGTAAGAAACTTAATTTATTGTTATTATTAAATGACTACACAAATACACACACACATACTGTACATATAGGCACACTTATAATTAGCTAAAAGAGGCGAGAGACAGCAGATGTCGGATACGTCCCTAACACCAGGAGAAGAAAGGAGACCTCGTGCTAAACCGTTGAGTCATCGTATCTTCGCTATCCTGTCTCGCTCGACTTCTGCCATATGTTTTCTTACGCCGCTCAACCGTGACCACCGGCATTTGAACTAACTGTAGCGGTGATTTGCAGTCCCGCATGGCTTGAGTTAAATTTAGTATCTGTACAATCAATCAATCCATCAATAAATTGAGCAATCAATCAATCAATCAATCTACCAATAAGATTACAAGGCATCTGAACCAACGACTTGCAGTCCCGCCCCAAATGACTTGAGGTATGTTTAGTATCAGTACAGTTAATCAATCAATCAATCAATCAATCAATAAGTTAAACAATCAATCAGTCAGTCAGTGTTCTATCGTTGTCTATAGATAACGACTCAGACGCAGCGATTTATCAAATAAAATAATAAAATAAAATATAATAAAATTGATATAGCATGAAAAACAGATATATTGATAATGAACAATGCGCATCATAATTACCTATCCAGTAAACATTACCACTATTATATTTCAATGTGAATTTAAGTCCGTTTCATCATGTAACGACGACATCAGGGATTTGATCAAATAATCAAAATAATAGCTAATATAGTCGTCTGATAATTAATTAAATAGACGTTGAACTGATATTGTACTGTATTGTCCCTTACATCGCCTTCCGGTGAGGGACCGGACATTAAATTCTCATTTTATTGTCTTGTATTGTATTGATATAATGATCAGATCACAATTACCTGGCCTCTCATGACGGACATTTGCCTGTGGAATGCTGTTTTATCAAAACCTTTGTCAGTCTGAAAGAAATACAAAAAGGTCAAAGGTAAAGATACCATCTAGTATTTTATCTTCTTTTAACACAAAACTGTTTTGTATTTAACATGATCAATATAAGAAATATGAAGCATTCTTCTCAGAAACTACATTTCTACTGCTTTCAATGTTTCCTGTAACTAAACAGATATAGTCCAACAATCACATTCATAGGTAAAAATACAGATTACGGTACTCAAAATTCTACGACTCCGATTTTGATTTCCAAAGATATCTTTCTGTTTAAAAGAATATGTACGGACTTTTAAAAAGCGTCTTTGTCTAAGACTTTTACAGCCATATTTGCATATATTCAATCCATATAAATTCAAAGTTAAATAGTAACAATTTATGTTAGTTGACTTCAACATTTAGGCAGATAAGTAAACGTTACATTTACTTTTGTAAATGTTAATTTATGTAAAGTTTACAACTACAAAAGTAAATTTAAAGAATTTACACTTACATTTCATTTTAAACGTAAAGTAAATTCAAGTATAAAGTATTTTACTTTATATTTAAAGCATAAAAGTCTAAATGTGCTATGACGGAGTCGATAGCACATCTGTTGAGTGTCCGACAAGCGTCCCATTGATTCATGATTCGATTCCCAGGGCTCGCCCGTCACTGATGTGGTCGTTAGGACGTGAAACTGAAGCTAACTTCGGCTTTAGCCTTTTAAAAGTAAAATAACAAAATAAACCTTAAATAGTTCATAGAGGTCATCACAGAGAGTCTGAACAAAGTTCATATCAGAAAGACTTGGTAGAACGAGTTCCTTGATTTCATCCGAGAAAGGAGACTTGGCTTGTTGTAACCAGGCCCAGTGGTAAGGGTCTAAAATACAATAATACATAAAAAATTATGTCCGTTCTCAAAATAAATAATGAATACAATTTATTGAATTCTATTTACACCAACACAATGCTAACAACAACATACATATTGAAGTGGAACACCTAATTTCGTAACAATATTTTTGAAACCATTTGATCAAAGTATCATAATTTTCAGTTTTGCATAGTTAATGATTATAATTATGAAACAAAAGTCACACTAGGACACAACTTCAAATCAATCTGTATCGAATTATGAATTTCTTATATAATAATAGGGTTCAGACAAACGAAGGTGTGGAACACAGTTTCAAATACTAGTTTACTTCCAGATTGAAAGCTGTTGAAATGTGGTTCTATAGAAAAATTTTGTGCATCTCTTACACAAGATACATTACATATGAAGAAGTTTTAAATAGGATGCCAACAAAAAGAAATATATTAAATATTGTACGGAACAGGCAGATGAGCTTTTTTGGTCATGTTATGAGGAATAAAGAAATAGAAAGTATAATCATAAGCGGAAAAATTGAAGGAAAGCGTTGCAAAGAAAGACAAAGAATTACCTATACAAAGAGTCTCAGTGA
>JAQFZF010001454.1:0-14068 GCA_034695365.1 Enchytraeus norvegicus | reverse complement strand
AATTTAACTTTCTTAAAATATGTGTAAAATCGACCCAGACGGAACAATTTCGTAACAAATTATAATCGCCCTGTGAGTGCACTTTTTATATCTTTTCTATTTTTGTCAACATCAAGTTCTCGCTCTTAACCGAAAGAGTCAATCATAACGTTTAATTTTAATCGCTTCTTGTCCACCCAAATTCTGACGAATTGGTTGTTTTGCATTGGATATTTGTTTGGTCCAGAAAATGTTAGAATAATGTCTACTACTGCAGTCCTCTCTCTCTCTCTCTCTCTCTTCTCCCTCTCTCTCTCTCTCTCTCTATCTCTATCTCTCTCTCAGTGCAGGTCCATGGCATAGTTAACTGGCATACAAACTGTATAGTTTTTGTACACTATATTTCTTGGAGACAATTTTGATTTCTGAGGGATCTCCAGAACCAGTGTTAACGGATTCTACGAAACACGTGCAGCTTTCGGTTGGTCTATTCTTATGTTTGCGGGATCCGGCAGTTACTATTACAAGTTACAACACAAAAAAGGACATTTTATAGTGCATTTATAATAGCCTACTCCAGTAGGTATCTCACATAGGTGCCTTTCGGTAGAATGGAGGGAAAAGTATCCTAGCCTACCATACGCCACACACGACGTGGCAAGGCCTCAAGCCTCAAGGCCTCATTGCCATCAAGCTATGATTTAATAAGATTGATTTGATCTGAATCAAAATACGTTTTGAGCTCGGTGTATATGAAATTATTGGGCTTCAGAAAACTGTAGAATTAATGACAGATTGAGACACGTTATTGTTTTATTATTTAGTATAGTTCTCCATCAAAATATATTTGGATGGAGAACTATAATAAATAGTACGCTGTCCACAAAGTATTTATTTGAAACGCTGTCTCTCAGCCCGAAGCTCTCCATCTTACTTAGCCTCTTTCTCTCTCTATCTCTCTCTCTCTCTCTCTCTCTCTCTCTCTCGTTATTCAAATTACTGATTGTTATAAAACTTATTATGGCTTAATTAATATCGTTCTCCATACCTTTAATATTGATTAGGCAGGTTGATAAATTAAAATAAAATACCGGCACTGCATATCACGAATCCTCATTTCATTGAGAGCCTATCCAGGACAAGGTATTCCCTTCAGTTTGTCTATACTCTGTGCTCTGTAAGAGACTGCTGAGTACTTTGTGGAGAAGATATAATAAGCTGAATTCAAATCTTTGTGACGGTGGTGCTTTATCGTGTTGAACTGTCTTGGAGTCCTTGAAGCCTGGTGCTTCAGAACCTTGACGTTAAACACACTCAATCCTACCACCTTCTGTTAATAATTTTATCTGTTGTAGCATGTGGTTTTTAGTTTCACTATTTTACACTTTTTCGGGATACCTATATTTTATCCGTAATGATCTTTCATTAAATACCATCTCCCACTTTGTTGATCCCAACTCAAAATCGCACACTCGTTATTCTGGGTGTCATATCTATAAATAAGGGAATTTAATCAATCATAAATTAATCCGTCAAAGAAGACTTGACGTCCGATTCTTCTAGTCGATGAACCGGACAGCCTGACAGCCGAGTGCGATGTCTGGGACGTCCTATGATCAATTTGCAAATACAGACAGCTTCGAATCGCCAGAATACTCCTGCATATGCATTATTTGAAAAGAAAGTGAAATCCACGAGGCAGTGCAAGTCCGGTATCCAAGGCAAAAAGTCTGTTAGAACAAATCCAAGGTGGGAAGAGAGAGTTTTGACCGTGATCTTTTTATTTTGGTATCCGAATCTAACAATTTTTCTGCGTTGGCAACAGGACTACAAATATTTCTAGTGCGTTCATTCTCCTGAAAAAAGGCAGGCTTGGAAAAACAATCTAAATGTTGTACTAAAATCTATGATTTTAGGAATTACCAGACCTTTGTTACCGGAAGCCATGTATAGTGGAACAAGTATTAAAAAGATTTTGGCACGATGAAAATATCGATCGAATTTTTGTAACAGTGTAGCTATTTAATAAACATCCAGCGGCTAAATACTCCGTTCATTGAATTGTAAATCCTATTTCACATGTGCTGGAAGTTTTGCTCTTCTCTATCTATCCAGTGATATGTCATATGGCAGGTCTAAGGCAAATATTCCTATACAAAAGGGAACCCACTCGTTAAGCTATGAGCACACTATCGATTAACTCAACAAATCGATTCATTCAAACAGGCATTGCCTTCCACACTTTAAATTACGCCTTTGCTCAATGGAAATTTGAGCTTCTGAGGTGGTTTACCCTTTACTTTTCTCAATACTACATTAGTCTACTTCTGCGAGACGCGTGCAGTTTTCAGTTAGTTTATTCTCAGTGCCCGGATCGATTTTTTCTATCTATATTATCTCTATTTATCGTTTTGCTATGAAGGAGACGAATTGGGACGTTTCTAATACTATTGGAACCGAAGTTAGGCTTAAATATTTCTCAATCATTTTACTGCAAAATATAATTTATGTTCTGATGAATTTAAATATTTAATGCAACTCACACACACACATGCAATGAGTCCATGATCTTCATGCAGCTAAACACTGGCCCCAGCCGTGAGCGAACAGGTCCCTACGGAGCTTTTCCTAAACCCAGCAAGATCCTAAGAGCACATTACATGCGATCACAAAGATAACAGAGCATAGAGACGATAGTAGTGAAGAATAAATACAAGAATTAGAGAAAGAAATGTAGAAATATGTCAAAAAAGTTTCAAATAACAACAATGCAACTAAGAAAAGAAACTAGCATATGCGCATGTCATTTTTAAAAATATACGGATGAAAAATAAATTAATATGGCATGTATCTATGACCTCTAATTAGTTCAGCACAAGTGTAAGCACTTACCAAACATCTCGTAAGCGCAATAATTTAGGAATCCGTATTACTTAATTCCTTTTATCTTCACCAACACAGCGTGGTATAAAATATTCAGAGCTATAGCACTGAAAACAGAGCACTTAACCTAACTTAGAACTTGCACGTAACCGACACTATAATTTTATTCTTCAATATGTTAGACTTTCCTAACTTATTTTGACGCGCTAATTTCGAATCTGTGCTTGGAATGGCTGTTCGACATCAATGGGCAAAGATATTTAGACTTTTATGCAAAGATTTGGCCTTTTTCACTCAAAAATATATATCAAATTTTTGAAGATCCAAATTGTTTTCGTATTCTTACTGTTAGATATTCCTGCAGTATTTTGACGCGCTGGTTGCGAATCCGTGCTTGGTTTTGTTATATGACATCAAACTTTAAAGTTATCAACTCATTACTTATGATTGCAAATAACCGACGCTTGAATTTTACCGATATTTTCACATTAAAGACGTTTGCACAATGCCAGCGTTTGACGATTATGAATGTGGCTTACGTATTTTGACGCGCTGATTCCGAATATGTGCTTGATTTTACTCAACGATGTCAGGATGAAAAGATATACGCATTTTAAGCACAATTTCTTGGCAGGCGTTAGAATTTTTAGTAAAAAATATTCATCTAATGTGATGTCACGTCCAATTATTATAATTAATTTCTTCAATATGTTAGACTTTCTTAACGTATTTTGATTCGCTTATTTCGAATCATCTTTGCTTGGATTTGTTCTACGACGTCAATGGGCGAAGATATATAGGCTTTTATGCAAGAATTTATCATTTATTCACTCATAAATATATATAAAATTTTTGAGGATCCAAATTGTTTTCGTATTCTTACAACTGATAGATGTTCCTGACGTATTTTGACGCGCTGATTCCTCCGAATCCGTGCTTGGTTTTGCCATATAACATCAAACTTTAAAGTTATCAACTCATTACTTTTGGTTGCACTGTTAGTTGTACTTGAAAGCACAGATAATTTGGTACTTAATGTGGCATTAATAGTATAATTAGGAAATTATGTAAATGGCATAAAAACTATATAATGATTTGCAATTACAAACCCTTTATACCAAATAGTTGACAAGATTAGAAATTTTAAAGCAAGGGATGGAGAGTAGTAGACATGTTAGTCCCATGTTAAGTTCTAATTAAGCTATAATGTGAATAGATGGGCAATTTTTCAATATCTCCATAATCGACGTAAAAGTTTGCAATCATAGAATACTATTGTACACAGCTTATCCAAATTAGTAAAATAAAACTTAATATTTATCAATTTGTTACTTATATTTCTGACCGACTTAACATCTATAACATCGAGACAGAAACATTTGCATTAGACATATGTGCGTTTTGTGTTGTGGTGAATTAGAAAAATAGAAAAACAAAAGCGTCAGTGAGCCGATTATAACTATAGCTCATGCAGGAAAGTGTCTAAATAAGTGACCTAACAATTTAAATACGTTAATAAAAAATTAATTACAGGCTTACTAATTTTTATAAGGATATTTGGAAGCGTAGCTTAGATCTATTCCTGATTTCACAACATAATCCTGAGAGAGTTTTAACATAATCACAAATATCTCCTCATTATAAAATAAAACCTTGTTCGGCATCCATTTTTTGGTCAATATACGAAATTCTTGGTGCAATATTTTTCACAGTCACACGGTTTTCTGTTTAGAAGTTACAGATGTAGGATAGAGGAAGAAGCAAGTTAGCAACCAACGTCAAGCTTGAGTTGAGAGGCTTAGATCCAAAAAGTAAAATTTTTTCGAAATTGTAAACCCCTCAGTTTCTTTAAACCTAGCCCCTCATAAACCCCAAACAACTTCTGAAATATTTGTCAAGGAATGAATGAGGATTTAACGTCCTGTTCCACACCAGAAAGCGATGTCAGTGACGTAGTCATTTAAAAGACTGTGAGATTTATTCTAAAGAAAACATAATTTCACTATTTCATACTTCAACTATTTCATACTGAGGGGCTTCAACTTTTTAAAGCCTCACTCACCCCCCCCCTCAATTGAAAAGGTTTAGAACCGTCACTGGAAAATAAGTAACGCCAGGGAAAGAGAAGATCATCGGACGAGTGGAATGCAAACAACTTCAGCCAAGGCTCTGTTTGGAATATCAATTACTTGAAGAATATTTGACAAATCTTCTGTTAGAGTCATGAAAAACTCATCTCTACAACTCGCCCTATTGCCGTCGCCGGCTGAGAAATACATCGGCTAATTATTTAGTTTGTTTGGGATAGAACGTGAGAAATGAGACTAAATTTAACAATTTTATATCTCTATGCATATAGCCATGATAGAACTAAAATGATGTTATATAGTTTTATGTATTATCTTGGTGTTAAATACTATATTAAATATAATACCTCATTACGAGGTGTTGTATTACGTAGTATGTGACTGCTTCAGAAGATTTCTCAGGTAGAAACGCTTCTGGCGTATGATCGTAATAGATCGATTGTGAGGCTGGGGACCTATCGTCTAGATTTATGCCAATAGCCACCAGTTTGATGAAAGTACTTAGAAGCGGGATCAACTCCGCACTAGGAGAAAGTATTGATTCGATGGTACCGAAACCTATACATGAGAAAGAAATTAGGAACTTGTATAATTTAGGTGATACCCTATCTAAAAGTGACCGGACGATGTATCATAACATCTTTTAATAATATTTACTACCCACAAATAATGTGCTGCTGTCATATCAGGAAATATAAGTCAAAAATATTATAGAGAAGAGCATGAAACTCTGGATTACAATATTGCAAGCATAGGATTAATTTTTTTTTAAACAGTTTTCTCATCCAATGACGACGTTAGTGACGAATCAGCCGCCTCCCGATATTGTTGTTTCTTCTACAATCATTCAATCAGTCAATCAATCAATCAATGAGGATTTAACGTCCGCTTTTTCACCCGAAGGTCATGTCATGCATCTTATTGCTACTCATTTGCTTATCACACAGTTCTGGCAGATTTCAGCATCATATTTGATCATCTAGAGCCTGGAAAGGTAAAGTGAAGAGATGTCGTTAATGAAGGAAGAGTGTGTATGACTTATTTAGAAGTAACCTAGAGTAGCGTGAAACATGTCCACTTAATCCATCATCGTAAAATATCTACACCGGAGTATGAAGTACCACCGACCATTATACAACAGCAACGTCACGCTATCTCCTGTAGTTGTTGTTGTCGACTGTAATGGAAGTCAAATGCATAAAATTTTATGTATATGCATTCGTACATGTACACGCAACTTAGCATGCACAAATGCATATACAACACAATATTTGTTAACGTCATTTTATTTTTCATCATCTGACGACAATATCAGGGACGTCTGCAACATTCATTCTTTGAGCCTAACATGTACATTCCAACATGTACTTGTACATGTACACAATGTACATTGTGTTTCTCAAAATAAGTGTACAGAAACAGAGTCCCCAACACAGGAAATTACACTCACCGATATGCTGGTAATATTTCGGTGATATTGAGCATAGGAATGGAGCCCTACAAATATATCATCGACTGGCCGTATTGTATTTAGACGCCTCTTACAAACACGTACATGCACCAGTGAGTATACTTTCACTTTTTCGTACTCCCATAATTTCAATCTCTTGCTAAAAATTAAAATAAAATGCAGGAATAAGAAACAGAAGCGTGAAAACCGGTACTGAAATCTTTCAATATCTGACTATAATATACTGCACAGCATAGGATGCAGAAATAATATGGTCAGCTGATAGAGTCGGTTTAATGGAGCCTCTCATTGGGTTACATGGAATATTGGCGATGACAATGTATTAACACGATGCCTTCTTGTAACACTATCCACTAAAATTATTTCGAAAGAAGAAAAGTCACAGGTTGAGCTTAGTTTTAAGTAAAAAAAGGGGGCGTGATAGGATTTTTAGTTAGATCTCGATATTTGGATGGTTTTAATAAAATCGACGGATCCTATAAAATTCATAATGTCAAATGACTTAAAGTTTAATATAGAAACCACTAGCAGCCACTATTGCGCTGCTTTTTGTCTGTAGGTGTATATTGTAAGCATTCAGCAGCGGATCTATAATTTTTTTAAGTTGAGGAATATTTTTGCACTTATTTTTTGTCGAGGTGGGGCAGATTAAATTGAGGATAATCGAGGGGGCCAAAGGTCCAAAATTAGCATTTGAATGGACATAATTCTCATAATCGGCGGGCCATGCGCTCCTTCCGGGCCCCTCCCAGGTCGAGGGGGACCATGCCCCCCCCCCTCCTCCATATATCCGCATCAGTAGGCATTGGTTATCATTATAAAACGCAGCTTTTAATCCTACATCAACAGAAATACATGTCAGAGATTCAGACAATACTGGGCAATGATATCTAATGTTGACATAGAGCAGAAAGCATCATGTGGGAAGAATGATTCTAATTCAACATAATGTAAAAAGTTCATGTGACGTGGGTTACAGTGTCAATGCCCTGTAGAGTAAACAACTCATTGATAGAGTCATAATACTGCAATGTTTAAATGCCAAATCTGAATCTAAATCTCAGCTTTGCGGCCTAACAGATATATTAGTGACGGCGAGCACTGGAATTCGAACCGTGAACATATGGACCCAGAGTCTGACTCACAATCAATGTGTTAATCGGTTTAGCTTTATATGTCTTTATATTTGGTTCATTTTTGTAATTTGAAACAAATCTCAGGCACTCTGAAGCACATTCGAAACTACAATATAATGCTACATGGATTGAATGTTCGTTTTATCATGACGACGATGTCAGGGACGACTATTTCATTTACAGTATTTACAAGCACAACTGTTACAAAATGAAGTCATATAGTTATTCAGCTATGTTATAATATAACATAACATTTACTGGGTCAGGATTCAGGAAGCATCAGATGCTTGTTTAAGACCCATCCCACTACGCACTCTATCAATATATATTTATGTCCAGTTTCAGAGTCTTTAGGTCCTTGGAGAAATGTTTACTAAGAAAATTCAGGATTTAGCCAATAGTTTATTGAGATGGCTAGATTTCTAACAATCAATCCTTGATTTTCATCGCTTTGCATCGGAATATCTCGCATTCCGTTCCGAACATTGCACTTTAGCAAAACCATTGAGATTGAAAACCTTGTTTACAATAACAACGATGTTAATAAATCAACTGATATTGATTAAATGATTAAAATGATTAAAATGATTAACAGAGGGTCTTAAATCTAATCTTGATATTTCTAGTTGTCTCCAAATCGTTGTAGTATTATAAGAATATAAACATTAAATATAATCACTACAAACCAATCCATTCGAACTCCTGTTATCTAATGTAATGTTATCAAACCTGCTTTCAAGCAACTTGCTGATGCTACAGCACAGCATACAATTGTAAATGTATTCGATGTTGTCATGGTTGAAGTTAACAACAGCAACAACTATGTTTTTGATGGTTTATATTGGTGTTGTATGTTGCTGTGGTTGTTGCGCAAGGCTTTGATAATCCGTAGGCTTACTTTGTTAACATTCATTCATTTTTATTTTTCTATTTCTTTCATTCTTTATCTCTTTCTTTCCTCATTTTGCGTTCGTTGGTCCATTCCAACTGAAATCAATAATTGCCAAAACTCTTAACGTTAAGTTTTAATGACCACAGCACTTGAGAAGTCTCTCCCTTAAATAGGATCAATTGCTTTGTAAGCTAGACAGGATCGACTGTTCCAAGGACTTTTTTACATTGCTGGACTGACTACTGTCAGCCATATTATAAGTAATTAAAGATTTAGGGTGAGTGCTTATATGTAAATAGATTGTTTTAGAAATTACCTATTACCTGTTATCTTCGAATCTAGTTAGACGCATGACGACGATGCTGATGAATGATCTCCAACTCCGCCCCTGTCGTACCATCTCCTTCAGTTGTCCTAACACTCATCTATTGCACTCCATCCAAACATTTCGGCCTCTCTTTATTTATTTTTCCTTCACCCATCATGCCAAGTATAATCACCAAATTCAAATTTGTCCTAGAAATTATTAGTCTTAATTTCATGTGATTCATTATGCAGATAGTAGTCAGATGCCGACGGGTTTTGTCATTAGTAAACAAACAAGTTGCAATAGTTCTTTTAGTTCTCATATTGAGTGCCTAAACTGAAGACCCATATAAAAAAGTTATTTAGTTCAGTAATTCTTAAAATGCAGATGCTCCATTGTCTAATGGCAGCACTGCGGCCTCTGAATCATGAGGTTCAATGCAGTTTTTGGAGAATATTTATATTGCAAGCCTTATCAAGCTGTTTTGCCCTCTATTGCTATAATAGCATCAGCCGACGGGTGTACATATACCAAGACACGCTCTGTCGCTTGCAACAAGCTAGCCGACTTTTGAAACCCATCCCGGCTATCTCGCCATCGGGCGAGATCAATGGCAAACGTATTATTATTATTATGGCGATGCACCATCCGGTTCATAAAGTATCCTAGGTTTCCACCATCAATGTACTTTCATTTAGGTGATCCTGCTCTCACTCTCACTCACTTTCCGATAAGCTCTAGTGTGCAACAGTTCTAACATTATGTTAGTTTCTTTCTACTGTCTAGAATCTAGACAACATAGTGAGACCTCTAACCCTAACATAACGCTACCTTGCCTATCTTAATTAGGTAATAATTTGGGAGTCTGCGCTAGGTATAAGTGTTCAGTAGCTTTATACAAAAATGATTTGACACAATTGAATTTTTATTAGGAGGAAGGCTGTACGGAATATTGTAAGAGCTTAAGTGAAATTTATAGAGAAAGTATCAGCATATTAAGATGAAGCAAAGTGTAATGTGAAGTACAGTATAATATGCTCACTAGAGAGCATGATAGCATCGAATTTGAATTTGGCAATTTTTTACTTTGGATCTACTGTTTGATAATGCACTAGAGCAAGACTTACAATATTTAATCAATATTTATAAATTTTATAAGAATCAATATTTACAAGCAATATATACAGTGGCGTTTCTGAGGGGTGGCCATGGCCACATATGATGGCTGGCCATCCCAGAGGCAAACCCAAAAAAGAAAATTTATTATGTCTAGTCTACAATGTATGGAAACAGCTAAAAATGTTACATATAGGCCCCACAAAATGTTGCTTTTCCACCACATTCTGACCGCCACATTCTGCATAGGCCTAAGCCAGAATCGCCACAGAATTTATATCATATCATATTTTCAACATTTTATTAAACATACTATATTTCCGGCTTTGTAAGCAAGCTCAACAATTAGCAATTAGTGCAGGGCAAGTTGTGTAAGCCTAATTAATTATGTTATTTTTATTAGTTTGGTATGTTATTTTATCTATATTGAACTTTGATTAGAAGTTCAATAGAATGTTAACTAATAGGAATCGGATTTCTGAAAGAAATATCAACTCGCTAATAATCGAGTGTGAAATGTTTTTATTTTATTTTATTTGTTATCATTTTCTTAGCGCTGATTCAGAATAGTAGCAAAGGGGCAATCTCTCTCTCTATTACACTGCCAAATGCCAAGTCCAAGGTACATATTCTGAAACACAGCCTGCTATCCCGCTCACTAATGAGCACTCCATCGATCACCAAGTTGATCCCATCAAAAAGCCATGCCTTTACCACTCTTAAATGTAACCGTTTTCTTGGGAATATATATTTGAATTCCGAGGTGGTTTCCCGTTGCCTTCCTCAGTATTCTATATATGCGTTAGTCGTCGTTTATGAAACATGCGTAGCTTTCAGTTGGTCTATTCTCAATTTTTCCGGATCCAACACGGGCACTAGTACCGTGAAACATCAAACATCCGCGATGTTTTTCATCTTCTTTTATTTCCTCTAAAATACGGAACAATGAAATGGGACATTTCATAGCGCCTCTATATGCCCTTCTATGTGTCCCATGGGTGCTTTGGGCAAGGGAAAGAATGTGTCCTAACCTGTCATTTGTCACAAACGATGTGACAACATTTCTACAAGTCTGCAATATGACCGACCAATTTCTCTAATACACACGCACAGTACATGGCGAAACTCATTTAGGCCCTTCATTTCTGCATCAGCATTAGTCGGCTCCTACAAAACATGTTCTGTTTTCGCTTTATCTATTTTCATGTCTCTCGGACTCAGCAAGGAATATAGCTGAATCGAGTTTTTATAATCGAATCTACTGTAGTCTGGGATTGATATTGTTTAGACAGAACATTCGTTCACTGCTTGGCGTCCTTTTAAATGTTTGTTTGCCTAATGGAAGGTCGTGTACCCGTCAAAACCATTCGCATGGCAGTGAAACATTAACGTTTCTGCACTTGACACAAAACTAAAGAGATACCGCGAAGTCTTAAAAATTATTCCAGTTTGCAAAATGAATGAAAAAAAGAATTTGAGATTTATCATGTATATTCTATTGAGTATGTTAGCAATATTAATGTGTAAATGTAAATTGTGTTGTTAATTTTATGTCGTCTATATTCTCCACAGACATGACACAACGTACCTGTTTGTAGGATCTATTTTATTTTAGCATTATTTATGTGAATTATTTGAGTCCCTCCACTCAAGGATATCATTGTTGACTGACCTGGGAATTGATCCCAAGTCGCTTGCCATCACTCGAAGCAATGGTCGTCAACTAACTCTCAGCGCCAATCCCCATCAGTGTTATCAATAGACATGTTTAATAGATAGACGTCCCTGACATCGCCTTCGGGTGAGGAACCGGACGTGAAATCCTCATTGATTGATTGATTAATGTTAGTGTAGTGCTTAAGTTAAGTTAATTAATTCAAGTTAGTGCTAGTTCAGGTTAGTGTTTAAGTTAGTGTGCGGTTTGAGTAAAAGCAGACCTAAGTTTCCTGGTTTTACACCAATTTTTTTACAATATTATCAAGTCTAAACTTGCACAACCCGCTGTTTTCATTAGCATTGTCTACAACAAAACATAAAAATTATGCGCAAGTGAATTTCTCTCGTATCGATTTTGAGTCAAATGCTTCTGTCACTGATTCCACGTAGCAGACAATATTCCATTGTCACGAGTGCAGTGGAACTGAAAAACATCTCAGAAATATGAATCAGGAAATTGACAGACGACAGAGACTGACTTTGGGATATTGAAATGTATCTGTCTAAACAATCGCCTACGCGATCAAAATAATTATAATGAAATCAACTGTATTTTTTAGAAATGTTTCGTTCATATATCATCTTAAACTTGTTAAAGTATAATTTAGAACTTATTTTGTAACATAAATGTAAGCTTACAGGTAGTAAAGTTAGATAATATAGTTTTTAATCTTGGCCTCTCTCTCTCCAACTCTCGCAGTTGCACAGTCTGCTTGAAACGTCCCTGACAGCGCCTTTGGGAGAGGATCCGGACATTAAATCTTCATTGTATTGTATTTTATTTTATCGTAATTTAATGCCTTTTGACTTAGGATTATTTTTACTTTAATGAGGTAAATATGTAAGACCTAGGAGAACTCAAAGATGTGTGTAGGAATTTATATTTACTTTGTATATTTGCAGGAAATCTGTCAGTTAACAAATTACTTCTTATAGAAATTAATATGTAAAAGTTTATCATTCGATGGATTATCATACCAAATGAAACTACAAAATATCAAGCTATTTCACGGTCTCAAAATTATTTTTGTCTCGGACCATGAACACCAGGAGCGCCACAGTGTGCAACAAAATGCAACATCTTCTTTTCGTTAGTCATCGTGAAGAACTCAAAATAGGATGCGATGAAATACAGTTAGCGAATAATTCTTCAAGTAAATTGCTTAAGAAAATTTGTGTAAGATAAAAATGTCAGACAGGAAATGATTTTACATAACTCACACCAAAATCATATAAATACGGATAACCTAATCTTTCTATACGATGTACACAGCCCTTAAAATAAATAATCGGAAATTATTATCTTAATTACATCTCGGAGATAAAATGCTCTTTTACACGTCAGTAATTCAAACCGAGGCTCCTCAATCTCTAATCACCAACAATCTCATGTCCAATCCAATTCTTAATCTTCATCGGCTGAGTGAAGATTTTAGAAATCAGCGAGGTCTTTCCGAGCATACCTACCAAATCTATCGGGAACTGGAGAAGGAGGTTATTCAGAACTGGACGGATTCGAAGTCAGACTGGCAATTTGATTTAATAAAGCAGCCTGCAGTGAGGGCAATCATCATCATCTTCTACATACTCATCATTGTCGTTGGTATGTGATATATTGAAATTATTTTCATTTAATTTGTTTTTATTTAATTTAATAAAGATGTGACATTGTAGGGTTTTGTTGAGTAGCCAACTCCGGGTTATGTTCTTAGCAATATTAATGGACTCTCTTCATACTTAAGGAGCCAGATTTCAACTTTGTTATAAACATCCTAGATGCAACATTAAGCGCTTCTGAGACTCAAGTTAAGAATGCGCTATATAAGAGTTGCTGATTGATTGAACATTGGTTTTGCCTTTTGTTGCTGGATTACAGTCGCTACTACTGTTGATTTTGGCAGGCGCTATTCACCAAGTTATGAAACAGCGATTTTTAACTCTAACTAACTACTGTTCTTTATTCTGATCTGTTTAGGTGTACTCAGCAACGGTGCTGTAGTCATAGTGGCTGCCAGCACACGCAAAATCCACACAGTGACCAATATATTCGTCGTCAACCTCGCCCTGTCAGACCTGGGCATGTGTTTGTTCAACCTGCCTCTACAACTGCACTACCAGCTGACTGATCGATGGATCTTCGGAGAGCTTCTGTGTAGAGTGGTGTTCTCTGCCTTTGCCTTGCCCATGTACCTGTCTACCGTGACCATATTACTCATTGCTTTAGACAGGTTAGTGAGATATACTGTAGAAATATATATCTCTCACTCTCGCGTGCTCTCTCTCTCTCTCGTTCTCTCCTAGTCCCTCTCTATCGCTGTCTCTGTCACTCGCTCTCTCTATATATCCCTCTCTCGCTCTCGCTCTCGCCGCTCTCTCTTTCTCTGTCTCTTTCTCTGTCTCTGTCTCTGTCTCTGTCCCTCACTGTCTCTTTGTCTCTGTCTCTCTCTCTGTCTCTGTCTCTCTGTCTCTGTCTCTCTCTTT
>JAQFZF010001453.1:0-14070 GCA_034695365.1 Enchytraeus norvegicus | reverse complement strand
CATTTCGTTCATTTCGTTCATTTCGTTCATTTCGTTCATTTCGTTCATTTCGTTCATTTCATTAACTCTTCGGCTATAAACCGCTGATAGCTCTTCCATGTCCATTTAGTATTTACTTATTATTATGGCAGAATCTTACAGGTTTCTAACACAGAAGTATATTCAATTCCAAGAATGATGTCAAAGACGACTGTATCGGGCCACCAACCCACGGTTTCCTTATTACGTGTCACGTGCGCTACCGGCTAGGTCATGTACCCAGAAATATAATTATAATAAATTGGCACCAATTCGTCTAAGCTCATTTTTTACTCCTCTAAACTACTCTGTCA
Organism: Enchytraeus norvegicus; assembly: GCA_034695365.1. Taxonomy (NCBI): domain Eukaryota; kingdom Metazoa; phylum Annelida; class Clitellata; order Enchytraeida; family Enchytraeidae; genus Enchytraeus; species Enchytraeus norvegicus. Next base: position 13,738 of record JAQFZF010001453.1, on the reverse strand, counting down.
TTATAACCAGTGGCGGTTCTACACCGGGGCCGAAAGGGTCGTGACCCCCCTCAGATTTTATCTTGCCATTCCAGATTTTTCCATTATTAAAATTTCTTCCCTCCCTGATTTTTCCCATTGAATAGGACCTGCCCCGCCCCCCCCCCCCCTTCAGGTTTTTTCAAGCTGGAACCGCCACTGATTGTTATCTGGTCAATTGTAAGCATGAAGTGTTGTGCTTTTTCTTTTCCAATTATAACCATCTCTTGTTCCATAAAAAAACTCGAGTTGTATCCAGTATCCACCCACTACTCGATGGTTATACAGACTTGACATTGTGACGTCGAGTGCAAGCATAGGTTCCGTTATGGAACAGACAAGCCACTGTCGCTTTGAGTGTGTTAACACCAAGGTTCAGAAGCACAAGCCTTCTCTTCAAGACGGCTCAACACAATCGAGCACTACCATGGGAAGATTTTTTAAAGCTTTACAGCTTTACTCCACAATACACCCAGCAGTCCATTACAAACCACCGAGTAAGAGTGTGTATATGAGTGGACAAGTCACTTGTCACTTGTGTTAACATTAATTATAATTCATAATGGCGCCAGATGGCAGATTTCACCACATCACTACATTAGCCGTTTCTTCCTTCAAATTGGTGATTGAAATCAAAATCACATTATCAAAATTAGTGAAATAAATCCTTAAACAATAAATTAACATTTGTAGCAGCGATTTTTTGGTAAGCTGTATTGGTCTATGAACCAGAGCAGTCCAGGAAAAATCGATATCCTTTTATTTCACGTTGTCAAGAAATAGGCTGACTGATTGTACTAGGCCACGTAGAAAATAGAAATTGATAGAATGCGACCAATTTTACTGCTTCAATGAGGATTTAACGTACGGTTCCTCACCCAAAGGCGATGTCAGGGACGTTCCAAGCGGGATGTGCAACTACAGACTGCATCCAACCAGCACACAAGACCCACAAATGTGGTTGCCAAATAAAAATTCATCATAATTTAGAATAATATATTTTAAGTCAAGATTAAGATTCAAAATAACCTTGACTCAGTTGGCATGGTGAAGAACTTCAAATACATAAATCCAAAGTCTTAGAAGAATCCCGATAAAATCTATCAGAGAGTAGAAAATAGAGGGAATCTCGTGCACACAGAATCGCGTAAATAGGCTGGCTTTAGTCTAAAGATTGAAACAGGGGCGTATCATCAGTGTTCTGTAGTGTTTTTTATTTTATTCGGCATTAGGCCTATGTTTTTTTATTTCCTACAACCCTCAATTTCTCGACCCATAAAAAAATACAGCTTCACTATCGAGAATTGTAAACTTTTAAATATCAACATTTATATACTGTACAAAACAAACTGGACACATATTATAATTTTTAAAGGACCCTCTTGTGTAAGTTATTTTATACTATAAAAGCGCTCAATAAGTTAGAGTCGTTACCCAACAGGCTTTATAATTGGGATCTAATTATTTTCAGACACCTCAAATATGGCGATTATAACTTGGTAGAATTTATGAGAAAAAGGAAGCTAAAATTCAGTTCAAATCATGTGAATTAATATAACTGAAGAATTAGATTTGTCGATATATCTATGATATATCCATAGATCTCTCTATGGATATAAATTTGTTTTTGGGGCTAATTAACCTACAGGCATGTCGGAGATTTTAGCCTACTATTGGATGGCCTTCGTTCTAACCCCAAACGTCTTGCCTATATCAGGCTATATGTTGTTGACGTTTCCACTTAGCACTCAAATATAGCACCGACTTAATTAAGTTATTCATAGTAATCTATTATAACGAGAAGAGATGTTATATAATTAAAATAAAAAGGCGTATGTGGGCAGTATGATTCTTTAAGGATACGTATACGCTTGATCCGTCTTTTTGTAAAGGATTGCCTTGCTAATCCATTATTACGTTTATTCAATTATAGCGTCTTGCTTTAAGCATCCTCAAGCTTCGATGTTGATATAATAGCCAATTAGTCTGTCATATTTATGAATTACTACCCACGTGCAGCTTATATAGGTCATCAGGCTTTTACAAATGTCTCCAATCGATGTAATATTTAACACCGTTGCTTTCGCTGTATCTAGTTTGTGACATCATAGAATTTCTATTCTAGGATTATAAGAGAACAAAATGATGCCAGCGAGCGAATGAAACCTCTAATGAATTGCGATCGCTCCATTTCTGGTAGTTGGTATTTTGGTGTCAGGAAATGTATTTGCATAACCGTGTTAAAACCTTTTTGAGGACACGGAAAGGCAGGAAGAGAATATAAACCAATACTGTTGGTTTCTCAAAATCACAATCCGGTGTATTTTATAAGAGAATCTCACCACCGGAAACGTCTAGGAATGTGATTGGCCAACGCCAGCAAAGCCTTATGACGTAAATGGTTGTTATGGCAACCCTACTACGGCTCAATATCCAGGCTTCACTTCCGGCTCCAGCAGCTTGCAACAGCTTGAAGCAGCTCGCAGTTGAAGCTGTAAAATCTGAAATAATATGAAAACACGGCATTAAAATTAAGAAAATTCGTATATTTTGATATGAAATAGATAGATGCGAACGATTGTAAACTTAATTTTAATCGAAGAAGTCGGATTTCTAATTTTTATTCATTTAGTAGCCGATGCTTGCATTACTTAGCGATTGACGTCAATGGGCTGTGATTGGCTGATGCCATATAAGGAAACTTGATGTCGTACTCCATTCACAGATTGCTGAGGTATATAAGCATTCAGTTCATTCATAAATCGCTTCAGTCACTGCATTCTACCGGTGTAGTTTGAAGCGCATAGTAAGAAAATATCACATAAACTATTATCTAGACACATCTGAATTGAACATAATTGCGTGGTTATTATTTAATTAATCGAAAATAGCTTGGATAAATGATATCACTAATCGAAAATAACTTCACTCATTATAGTCTGCCGTTGGATATATAAATCAAGTTGAGATAAATGAAAATGATCATGGATATGCTAGATTGCTCTCTGAATTTGGCTAAATTAGCTCAGCAACTAAGCCCACATTTCGAACAGATGATGGGTCTAAACGGACCGATATTTGATACCACTGGGGCGGAAGGTAGTCTAAATACCCCAGTGGCTTTTAATTTGGATGAGAATTTTAATTTTCCAAAATCAGAATTCGACGACTCTGAGAGTTTGACGGAATCTCAAATGGATATGTCAACGGATATTGCTTCAGGTGAGATATTTTTTATTTTATTTTATGATTTTGTCGCTTTATTGGTACCCAGGCTTACTGAATTTTAAACGACTTGAAGGGTTACAACTTCAGAGTTGCCGACCAATCAATCAATCAACCAATTAATCATGCAGAGAATAAATATGTGCACACAACGGTTTTGTATTAGAAATAATAATTAAGTTTCGGAATCTGAATGATGCTCAGATAATAATAAACTTATGTGTTAAATAATATTTTAATGTGTGATATGTGAAAATGTATAAAAATATATTGTAGGCCAATATATAAATACAAATGTATGAAAGAATTAAAATTAAATAAGCAATTTGTAATTTTTGTATAAAACGCGAACTGATATTGCGTGAATGAATGTTAGCGATTTTATAATTATTTGATTTTAAAAATATCATTTGTACATTTTATTACTCTTTCCAATGGCTAGTTGTTTGAGCATTTTATATTTAACAACAATTCTCGATTGTAACACTTTCTTCGATAAATTTAGCATAATAGTTATTAATTAAGAAAGCGGTAGATTGCTAGGATATAAACAATGTTACAGTGCATAATATTAATATTCGCGATTGGTTTTTGTTGAATAGAACCCCTTTCACAGATCATTGAGATGGAGATGAAATTCTAGACGTTGTACTTGTGAATTTATCCGAAATTCTGTCATTTTATTTGCCTTTCGTGTGATTTTTAAGTCTGTTGTAAACACAATAATTATTATTATAATCTTAGAGAATTTACTTAACCACATGCATTTGAATGATTATGTTAATGACTGAGAGCACAGTTTTTGGTCGTATAATTGGATTATCAAGAGCGGATATAAGTATTGCAATACGTGACCTGGTTACACTACAGACAGGGACAGATCTAGGTTCGCCATGCTTGCCTATTACAGCTGCCATTCTAAAGGCGCTGTTCTAATAGCTGCCTCTATCCAACTAACAAGTTCAGTCAAAATTAGTCTGAGTTCTAAGAAATCGTGAGAGGGAAGTAGAGAACTATGTTATACTATTTTCATGAAGCACACACGCCGTAGCCTTCACTTTAGTATTTACATCAGTGAGGAATATGGAAATTTAGGAGATTTTATTTCTTAATATTTATATTGGGCACAATTGTTTAAGAATCTGCAAATGCTATTAAATTTCACTGACTAAACTTAGTACACTAAATAACAAATAATATAATATATTATTATATAGATTTATCACGTACTTTTCTGGTCTATAGAGCTTTGGTCGTTGCTTAAGAAGCACTCTTGCTTGAGAGGCACAGCTAAGCTGCCAATGCCTAGAGCACTTGTTAGCCAGGGCAGCAGCTGCTTGTGACCTCACAGCAGCTGCTCGAGGTCTGGCGCAAGGGCACCTGCTTGAGCAAATATCGGCTGGTGGCTAGATCAACCATAAATTATCTACGCCAGCAAAAAGAAATTAATTTCGGTTTAAACCTAAACAGCTTTATTTTTGTTAACTATAAGTGAAATATAGTTCAATGATTATACATTATGACATCTGACACTCTATATGTTTTTATCGTAAGACATTAGTTAAGCCATTAAAAGAAAAATTAAAATCGACTTCTCCTGCATTTATTAAATGCGGTGTCCTTGTTTGATCCTCATATTGCTCTTTAATGATACAAATGAGCCGCTGAGGGTCCCAGACATATTTCATATAATATTCGCGAATACTTTGCTTGCTAATGAGAAGATAATTATTTTATGACCTAACCGCCACTTGCATTATTTTGGTGAGTCTATGAATCACTGTATAACGAGATAGGATCAGCTGAAGCAGCTGCTTAAGCCTCGCCCCAGCAGCTTAGCTAACAGGCTGACGTCTATTATTAACCTGATCAGGTCAAAATTAGAACATTCAGATTTATTTTAATCTAAACTTCTAAATTTATACAAGGTTATACTATTATTATTATCATTGTTTCAATTTAGCTGAACAATAATATCAAGTACGTTGAAGTACCACTTTCATATTCTTATATCGACTAATAATCTACTATTTCTCTCATCACTTGAGGATCACACTATTGATCAACCAAATTGGATGACTTCGCCACAAAGGCACAAAATCCATTAAATGCTACACAATAATTTACACATATTGACTCATTTATACTAGAATAAACTTTCAGATAAAGATGTGCAGATTATACAATCATTGTATTAAATCGAAAAATATATTATTTTATCGATTTCTTTTTCTATTCTATTCATCATTTCGTTTAGTGGCAGTACTTACTGTACTACACCGACTAGTCTTTAAGCTGTTTGACTTTGACACTATCTAATGAACTTTTTATTTCTTCCATTGAATTGCCTTTATTCTGCGTAGTTCGCAACGCTATCATGGATGAAGATAACACTACATTGTAATTAAAGTATAACATAAATTTATAAATTGTGTGAATTGAAATGCTAATTTGTTAAAAATAATAAGTTTTAATTTTTTTCTAAAACTGTAAGATATATATGATCAATGAACAGCTTTTTTATTCATTTATTTACACCGGACATTCCAATATTCCGACGGAAGTTTGTATAAACTTCACCCTAGAGCTGTTATTATTAGTTCTCATTGAACGAGAGGCCTGGTCGCATACTTGCGAACACTCCACGCTCTATTATACCTGTCGCATAGTTGGCATTCCTAAACCCTCGGTGGCGGTGCGGCGCTTGACAGAGCACAAAAGACTCAGGTCGAATGCTCTAGCATGATCTATGAAGCGTAACCGCCGCCGCTGCTTGAGGTTGAACCAGGTATCTGTCGCTTCCAGGTCAATCTGCAGCTGATTTAGCTAGAACAATCTTGATACGAATTACTGGAGATCTGAGGGTTGGACCATCCTCCAGGTAATTTAGGGGAGAATTCGACCATTTCATTTTTAATGCTTAAAGTCTCAGACCCTTTTTTAAACATTTTTATCAGACCCCTCGTTTGAAATTGTTGAATTCGCACAATGGGGGTCCGCTATAACTATTTTCTTCGTAAATTTTTATAGACTATTTTTATGGTTGCTTAATTCGCACACTGAGAGAAAAATAATAGGAATCATAAACTAGGACACCAGCTTACTGAAATGATCATAGCGAATGGATTATTCTAGCATTCTATAACAGAACGTACTATGGCACTACCATAATAATGGAAGGTCTATGAAGCTAAATTGTCATGGTAATAGTGCAAGTATTTTGAACTTTATAAAGTTTATATGTTCAAGGAATTCAGCAGCCCTTCATTCGACTGACCTCAATTTAGCAGTATATTATTACGCAGCTGTAACTGTTATGACAAAGATACAATAGTAGCATTTAGAAGAATTTTACACATCGATTTATATATCGATACCTTATATCTGACCTCAATATATCAATATGTCACTATTCATTGTCATAATATAAATGCATTTTAATACTAGAAATACAAGTGAGTAGAGTGCAGAAATGGTCCATATTCGATTAATCTACATAAAATCAGGCCAAGGTCGCAAAGGTAATTAGAAAAGAAATGTCACACGTGGACAATATGAATATTATGTCGTGATATATAGTCATATAGGTAATGAATGTGATTTGGTTGTGCTCACCTGCAATATGTAAAGTATTTGTCAGTTATTGTGCAATTATGACAATATTGGCTTATTATAAGTTAGTTTTTCATTTTTCTGTTCAATGTGTTTATTACTATGGGCCAGATATAATTGAGATGGATGCACAATTGACTAATAACTATAGGCTAATTATCCGAAGAAATCATCGTCATAATGAAACAGATAATATTTATTGATAGATAGGCATAAAGAGAAACAGACCGTACAGAGGAAGAGAGAGAGAGAGAGAGAGAGAGAGAGAGAGAGAGAGAGTGAGAGAGAGATAGGCGAGTGCAGAACTTATATGCTAATCAGAACAATGCGCTCAGTGTTTATCGAAGCCTATTTGGCAGCTGCGGAACTCTTAACAATGACGTCATATCAGCAGGATTCGCGCCTTGGATAGATAGGCCTACTGGTACTGCAATCGATATTATTTGGGCTATATTTAGCATCAAATCGACTCAAGTACCGAGCCAATGACGAGATTAGCTCACACATGGCCAGATAGAGTCGAAAAGCTGATAACTCGTATTTACTTATCTCCTATCTGGGCTATCACCGACGTAATTCAGACTGGTCTGACGATAGCTAATAGTATGCCAAGAATGTTATATTAAATCTGTGGTTTTGTCTTTATTTCGCACTAAAGCTGAGAAAATATGTCAGGTACTATATAGAAATTAGGTCAAAGTAGCCGTCAAACGCTACGGCTGGACACTAATTGTATCATATAACTACATTAACCAGCATTAAATATTTAGAATTAAATAATATATTTGTGACAAAATTGATTGTTCCAATAATTTACTTCCAATGAATGTTCCTATATTTATTGTGTCGATTTTGTGAAACTACAGATGTTTAGAGCCTATAGACTACTATTATGACACCTGTTGCCACTCATTATAACAAAAATTACTAATAATGAATGAAGTTATTTTGAAATAACTCATTGACTATTTGGCTCATTGGACAGGTGAAAAGGTAATTATTATTATTTGTGTAATATCATTTTGTATCTGTGATGATTTTTGGCGCAGATATTCCTGTTTGGCTAATTAATAATCCGATCATTCATAAAGTGGGAGGAAATGGCACGTGCGGCTATTTATTTTTTCGTTAAATATTTAGCGGTCACATTTTTATTTTACCTGTTTTAAAGCATCCTTTTGTTTCCGTTGAGGAAAATTTGCTTCGTTGTGTCAATCGTTGATAATCGATAGTGTGCCCCTTTAGTAGAAGCTAAAGCAGATGTACATGAATCTTTAGCAGGACCTGCCGCCATGAACTTGACTTACCTGACATAATCCTTACATGAAGAAAGAATGTTAAATTTTAATTATTATTATAATTTTAATTATTGTAATTATTGCAACAAATATATTTTATTTTGCTTGGCGTTTGCAGTATTGCGTTTGTAGTATTATTACATTTATATTTGTATTTCTTCATATTTACTACATGTATATTTATATTTGTATTTGTATTTGTATTTGTATTTATGTTGGTATTATATTTCAGTTACCTATGGAATCTGTGAAATGACTCCCCCGGCGAGTTACGAATCTCACTACAGGCTTAGCTCTCTCTCTCCCTCCTCTTCGGTCGATTTGAATCTCGGCTTAACCTCAACCTCAAAAGCACATCGGCGACGAACCCGTGACTTCGATGTTCTGTCAGAGGAGACGATGGGGTCAGAGAGTTTGGCTGGTGATGACACGGTTGAGGGTTCAGAGCTGGGTACAAACAGCGAGGCTCAGACGGCCTATCTCGTTCAGCTGTTAGATTCTCTTATTCAGAACGACCAACAGCTCGATCGGCAGTTGAACCTAGCTCTACTGACTGACAACAGTCAACTCCTCTCATCCCTCATCGATGCCCTCCCTCATGACGAGAAGATGCATGATATGATTTCAACAGAAAACACATCCGAGCAGATCAACAATGATAATCAGGCAGGGTTAGATGTACGGGAATTTAAGACAGAATATCTCGGTGGGGTACAGAATAATCTGTACGAGCATAATAACTGTGTTCAAACCGTATCTATGGTTTGTCCTGAGCCAAACACAGCCGAGTATACGATTAGTCTACAGCGTGTTACTCCTCCTTTAGTCACACAATCTTACACCATCAACTCTTCAGTTCATCCAACGATGTCATCTTCATACGCTTGCTCATACGGGACCGATATTCATGGGTTTGCAACCCCTGTGACAGCTTCAAGGTCCATGGTCACTCATCCTTTGTTGAATTCTTGCAGCGATTTCAAGGAAGGGTCACCATACACGGGTATGCTGATGAACGGTCGCTGTGTGATGCAGAGAGAGATTATGACCAACCGATTGGAACAGGCTTCCCGTCAGTCATGCCCTCAAACATCTGTGGTGTCCCCGTATACATCTATGACGTCATCTTATGACGTCAAACCTCCGCCAGCTTATATCCAGCAGGTTGCTGGAAGTATTAACCAATCAAATTCTTCTCTTCGCTTAGTCAACTCCTCTCATTCCCCCCAACACCAGCACCAACAACAACAACATCAGCAGCAACAACAACAACAACAACAACAGCAACAGTATATTGGTGGAGCAGTAATCAAACAAGAACCACTTGATTATCCTCTGAGCTATGACTACCAAGGTTCACCGAATAGTGGTCATAACGTGGCCTACAATGGTGTCAGACTTATGCCCATGAAACCTCGCAAATATCCCAGTCGTCCTTCTAGAACTCCGATCCACGACCGACCCTTTCCCTGCCCGGCCGAGTCCTGCGACCGCCGCTTCAGCAGGTCGGATGAGCTATCCCGACATCTGAGGATTCACACCGGACACAAACCGTTCCAGTGCAGGATCTGTTCCAGAGCATTTTCCAGGAGTGATCATCTTACCACCCACACCCGCACCCACACAGGTGAGAAACCTTTTCACTGTGAGATCTGCCAGAGAAGGTTCTCCAGGAGTGACGAGAAAACCAGACATATGAGGGTTCATAACAAACAGAAGGGGGGTGTTAGCACGGGTAGGGGTAGGAAATCTCAGAGTGGGTTGTCCAACGGGATGGGAAAACCAGTGGAGAAAATCGAAGTTTTGAAAGCTAGTCTAGGGGTGGGTGCCTGTGGGCAGTTTGACGACAACCTGACGTCTAAGTCTGAACTCAGGAACGTCAGCACTTCGCCAATGATGGCCAACGAGTATATGATGATGATGAAAACAGGCAGGTCCGGCGTTTTCTAATCATTCTTAATCTTGTTGGACTTTGGAATCCCACTAATAGTTTGTAATGTATTTGTGCAATGAATAATTTCTACTTCAGTTATTTCAGACATTTGAGTTTTCATAGAAAGAAAATTATCTATGGCTATCAATCTGCAATGTAAATGAACCGTTGTGAATAAACTTTATTTTAATGCATATTTAAAGATAAATTATGATTATTTCAACAAGTTTTGATGTTTGTCATGCTGTGACTTGTGCATTCTTTGCTGTATTGTACTCTGCGTATTTATTTGTCTGCTTCTTCAACTAACAACACTGTGTACTTCACTCGCATAAAGAATTACTACAAATGTTTCAAAGTATATGAAAGATGGAGGCTACATGCTGTAAAAGTAATTTTTATTTCAGTCAATAATTGCAATTGTTAATATTGTAAGAAAATAGATTTTGATGTATATTTTTTAATGGTTGCGTATAATATCTTTTGCAATTGTTTGGTTTCATTAACGTTTTTGACCTCATTTGTTTATAAGGACACTTATTAACATCGAATTTAAGGCAATGTACAATACATTCATTATTTTACACAATTCTAAATATAAAAAATAGTTTTTTCCCTAATTCATTGAAGTTCCACTTATTATTATCGTTCCACGATGAAATCAACCTGTTCTAATAATAATTTATCATGAGATTAATTATTGTGTGCCACTTTATACTTAAACAATAATTACAAAATAAAATAAATGTTTTAATAATTATCATCCTTTTGCTTGCTAAACATAACGTCAATGACTTGTACATTTTGCCTATGGCAATCTAGTTCAGTTCTCTTGGATACGTCTGTGTGTACTCATGCGTGAAATTACATTAAAATAAGCTACAAATTAGGTCTAGATAATATATACATTTGATTGTTGGACATTATTTAACAAATATTGCATCAGTATTTTTCTATTAAACGTGATATTGTGGCTAATTTATATCTGTCTATGATACAATAATGACTAGGTATCATTCTGGTAATGATATCCATTTATTTTAATAGTGCAAACTTGCACATTCTATTTATTTCGAATCCATGACGATCGGTAGTGTATTTAATAATATTTATTCTCCAGTTATTTATTATATTTGCTGGCAAATATATGTAGACTTAGTGACTCCAGGAGCGATTATTATGAGAATATTGTGATATTGCTGTAGTCTAAATCATATTTAAGATTTGTAAATCAAATCATTTGGCTCAGTTTAACAACTTAAATGTCGAGCAATGGCATTGATTGTTTGTAATTCGCGCTCACATGTGAGTTTATTTTGGCATTACTGGGTTTACTGTAGCTTTAGGCGACTAATAACTTTCTTACAAATCTATGTGAACTAAGTTTGAGGCTGTATATTGGAGGCTAAAGAGTCACTCGCCTGTGAAACATACATAGATTGAACTAAGCTAGCCTGAGCCTGAGAAACTGTAAGTTTATTGTATACAAGCCTGAATGCATGCTTATGATTAATGACCAGTGACATTTCATAACTTCTTGATTAGAGACTATGTATTTATAAATTACTGATTATATCTATGATAAATGAAATAAAAATAAAAATAAAATGTCTGTAGCAAAAGGTCTTGGAAATTAAATAATTACGTTATTTATTAAATATGAAGTTTTCTGATGAAAGGTGAATTAAATATAAAATTCTTATCTGAATTTGAAATTATCTCAACAGAAACTAAAAACGTTGTCTTACTTTCAGTTGTCATAAGTTAATCAAATTCTGAATTACTTTCAATTTTACATGAAAATATAAAAAAGTGATATATATTGGTATTATTGGATTCAAATTTTAACTGAATGTTCCAAGCTCTCCTATATATTATTATTATTATGTTCACTGAAAGTTTATGCAGGCGAGACATACGATATAATTATTGTATAGGCTGCCGAAGCAATAAAAACTTACAATACAATTGAGATTAAGATCTGTCTTGCTTGGAAAGACACTCTCAAATACTGTGTATAGATAGACTCGTGAACGGGGTCCGATTTAGTAAAGGGCTTTGTTATCTAACAGAACTAGAGCAACGAGCAGTACAAACAGAATTTTAGTTTTTTTATTTACGGCCGGAAAGCCGCAATACTATCAGTGAAACGTGTGATGTATAGTGTGCCGAGATATTGAGAAATATCTTAGTACTTGTAATGTCACCCCTGTTTAGTATGCGGCTGAACTGGGTCTACTAAGTACTAACACAATACTGCAGTATCAAAATACAGCTAATACATAGATACATACATGTTGCATCCTTTTTCTGTACAGATATATTTCTTTATGTCATACATTCTCTCTTTTGGAACGTACACAACACACATTCATAAAATAAAAATAGTAGAATATTGAATATCTGCACAAATGTTTATACACAAAATATGTACGAATAAAGTGTAGTGGCATGCAACTGATATTTCTCAACTTCTAACGTTTGAGCAGAGCTATTTGAAATATAGTTCTTCAACAATGTCTATGCAATTCTCAGTAAGAAGATTTCATTGCAGTCATTGCTATGTTGTCTTTACGGTAACTGGGTCTAACCAGTTACCGGTTGCGGTTAAGTTACGGTTAAGCGACTGGACTGCGGATCAGTAGGTCTGCGGTTCGAATCCCAGGGCCCTACCGTCACTGATGTAGCCTATGGAGGCGAACCTGACGTTAGATTTGGCTATAGCCTTTTAGCTTTTTTAGTGGTCCGTCTCTTACAGTATCCTTCGCTTACTACGTGAAATAAACGAGTCAAATCAACTCCTTCGATAAGGAAACAGACGTTAAACTTAGATTTACATGTTAATTAACTACATTCATGTAGTAGTATATGAATAGTATATGTATTGGCTTATCAAATTCAGATAGGCCTACCTACAGATAATTATATATGTATTATATGACCTACCAATACTATATCATGCAGTAAATTAACATTTTTATAAAAGTAATTGCTTGTATTACGACTAATCAGTGACATTATATCCCATCTGTGTTTTTGCGATTATGTATAATTACTATATTAAATTTATCTATTCACTTGACAGCAATAAAAGTCATTTATCATGGCAATTAACTCCTTAGTTTTTGCAAATGTAATTTGTATTACATAGGCCTGTGATGTAGGGTAGGCCTATGTAATATATTTATACAAACAAAGCAAGAATTTTCATCAATAATAATTATTTGTATTATTTATTATTTCATATGTCACATCGCCCAAGTACATGAAAGTCAACAATGATCAATCAGAAAAGACTTGACGTTCGGCTCCTCACCCGTAGGCGATATAAGCGACGTCAAATCATGAGTTCTAAGATATAATTTTAAGAGTTGCTTGTTTGCTTCGCTTTGTTACATTTCACTTGATGATTTCTAATGACAAGTTATATTTCAAAGTTATGCATTTCTGCAGCAAATATTCTGTTAATTTGACTTTGATTTTCTAACAGGTACATTATTGGGGTTAATTTTCATATACGTATTGTCAGTGAGTGCATAGTATAGTAGTAATTACAAGCAACTGGTTTGCTATTATATTAGTTTTTGGCAACTGCCTATTGTGTAGTTTAGTTTCGCTTCAATAAGCAGCTGGATTGCTAACATAGGCGGAG
>JAQFZF010001452.1:0-14071 GCA_034695365.1 Enchytraeus norvegicus | reverse complement strand
AATTTTTCATATAGGTTTTCGGGTACGCTGATTCCAAATCTGAAGTCCGTTTTTTTCTATCTCGACCCCCTCTTCTGTATCTAACACATATCATTTCTTTTATAGCATAGGGGATTTTAGTCCCCTAAACCCGATGAATGCCAAAAATATAGTAGTTAAAAATAGATGTCCTGATATTTTTAATGCCATGTCATCGAATGGGCTGCGAGAGCATATTGTATTGTAGCGTTGAAGCGCCATGGACAGTCGCTGCCACAGGAAGGTCTTCTCGCGTTGATCGCCGGTGATAGAATGAGACCTCCTGCCAATTTCATCAATCGAATCTGTGTCGTCTGTGTTGAAGGGGCTCAGGGTATTAAAAACTACGGAAACGAATGTGTAACAATTCATTATTCCACCGTATGTTTGAGGTAGAGAGAGAGAGAGATTAATTATGTAGTAGGTGTACGTCGGAATTAAAACTCAGATACTTTGGACATGTAGTAAGAGCTAATGAACTAGAGAAATCAATTATGTTTGAACGGGAGAAGGAAATATGAGAAAAAGAAGACCAAGAATAAGGTGGTTGGATGAAGTTGTAGCTTTAACAGAGAAGAAGTTTGACGGCTATGGCTGGTGATAGGAGAAGGTTGTCATTTGTGAGCACAATCTGCAGAGGTCCAGTTACGACCTGACAGCACCAGGTAACCAGGTAAGGCCTATTCAATGTTCATATTAGGTAAAATATTGGGTCATATTACTTCAGACTTTGCACGCACCCTGTAACTGACGCTGTAGTACCGGTCATCAGTAACAGTTTGATGCTTGCCCAGTGAAGGGTCCACCCACTGGAGCCACACTGTGCTGGGAGACAGGATCCGGGACTGAAGACTGTTGGGAGCAGGAGTGTGGTCCACTGGCTCATCTGGAAAAAATATATTAATTGAAATTGTTATGAAACTTGCCAAGAAATCAACTCTCATCAATAACATAATATGGTCCGAGTACATATGGCTACATAATATTTAAACGTATTTTCCATAACGACGATTACATGGTGAATGGTGATTGACCTATTGCCTGTTGTAAGATATCAAAACAAGTTGTAATGCAAATCATTTAAATCATTTAAATCAACACGAAGCTATTTTATTAGGCCTACAGTGTATGCACAGAGAGAGCACTAGCTTATAGTAATAAACTTCCAATTTTGTCGGTGTATAAAATAACTACGGTACACCCAATGTCCTGTGTTTAGATTATTCCTTGTCAATAGATTTACAACCCAACAGTAATATAACACATGATATCATTTATTATTTTCATCCATCAATGAAATATTTAATCCGTCTGATTCAACTATATAAGCTTCACATTTTCTCATAAAACTTGTTTGTTTAAGATGCAGATGTCTACAGAACAGAGTTCACAACTTGTATTAGAATGAAAATTTGATAATGAAAAACTGTTTCGAAGAAAGATGCTAAATGAATGTAATAGAGTAAGCTAACCCTTTGTATCTTTAGTAAAGACGAGATCGTAAACTACAGGTCCTTTCCCCGCGTTATTAAATGCTCGCAAACTTATGACGTACTGGGTGGCTTTTTCTACAAATAAAATAAAACATTATAATAATCTATAGTATAACAAAAGTATTGCCTAAAATCTAAGGATTCTGAATATCTTAAATGAATGGAATAGGATTCTAAAAGGTAAAATATGGAGATACTTTGAGAGTATAGGCCTATATGTATTTCTCTCGAATTCAAGAACAGACCTATTATAGTAGAACTAGTGATTGAATTGTAAATATATAATTTATTGATAATGTTTCCTTTATTTTTAATTGATTTTTCTGAATCTGTATTTGTGTCTACCATTCAGTTGGTGCAAATAAACTGTAGCCTATTATAATTATTATTGTGTTGAGCTCCGTGCACGCATTAGTATGAATCTGAACGTTGAATATGTGCAGGCATGTACAATGTTATAGCTCAAAATTAGTAGCTTACAAAATATAATATGACTATATCCCGTGTTTCAGATACCATTGAGCACAGTTAGCACATCGGTGTATTATAGTCCGACTCGGGTTCCATAGATTCATGATTCTAATCCCAGGGCTCACCCGTCACTGACGTAGTCGTTAGGTCGCGAAACTGGCGTTGAATTCGTCTTTAGTTTTATCATGTTATTGTTTCCTTACTCACATTGAATTAATAATTAATGGACACAAATTCTTATGTTAGCCGTGTGGGATCCGACAAACATATGACTAGATCAACCGAAGGCTGCACGTGTTTCGTGGAAGAAGCCGACTATCGCAGTCACTGGTTAAGGAGATCCCGCAGAAAGCAAATTTGTCTCCAAGAAAATATGGCATGCTGATCACTTAGTTCTGCAGTTGTATTTGTTGTATGCCATGGACCTACCGTTAACCAGTGCACTGAGATAGAGAGAAAGAGAGAGAGAGAGAAAGAGAGAGAAATGACTACATCACGTACCGCTATTTTTAGATTGAAAGTCATACTGCAGTGATATTATACGCACACTAAGACTTATTTCATATGAAGTAATTGTATACTGTACCATTTTAGAAAAGCAATTGTACATTATACTGTTGATAAATATAAAATTCATAAAAGATAATCCAAATTTCTAAAAGGCTAAAGCTAAAGCCGAATTCAACTTCAGTTGCACGGCCTAACGGCCACATCAGTGACGGGTGAGCCCTAACGATCATAACTATATGAAAATAACTCACTTAGATTACGTATGGTAACATTGCGCCTGTGCCCTTCCAGATATTGCCAATTTACGTCAGGAACCCCCTCCCCATACCCAACCACGTACCCCCTCACCAGAACTCCTCCCTCCGGGGGGTTCCAGCTCACGTAGGCTGTGCTGCTCTGACCCGTGGTGCTGACACCCACCGGCTGACCAGGTGGCGTGGTCTCTATAGAAAAACAAACAAACAATTAGAGTGCTATCGTCGTCAATGACAACATCGAGTAGAAGACTCTCAGAGGGGCCTCAGCTCCCATAGGCCATGTTGATCTGTTCTGTGACGCTGACCCCCTCCCCCCCCATCGTCTTCCAATACAGTGAGGATTTAACGTCCAGTTCCTCACCCAAAGACCATGTCAGGGACGATCTATTAAGAAGCATTTTAAGAAGATCAAACGATTAACAACACGGTGCCAGATATCTTCGATAAAATTAGCAAATTCAATCGCAGAAATAAATTTCCAGGTAACTTAGAGATTTTGCTGATAGATGGACAGAAAGAAAGATGTCTAAACATATCTACTATATTAGCCTGATCGAGTATTTGATTTTGATTTATTCAGATCGGTGACGAGTTGGTACAATACAATACAATGAGGATTTAACGTCCGGTTCCTCACCCGAGGGCGATGTCAGGGACGTCTCAAACAGACTATGCACCTTCAAGCAGTTCTATACCACCAGAAACACACTTACCAATGCATAAACCGAACAGAAAGAGAGATCCGAGACACAAATTATATATCCTGTATGCTATACGAAATGATAAATGACATAGAATGATCACAAAAATAAAAATTAATTCAATTTATTATTATAGATACTATGTGAGATGATCCTAAGATGGTCCAGATATCTAATATCTGCTAGTATTTAATTTAAAGAATCTGTAAAGTTACATTTAACGTCCGTTTCCGGATCCAAAGAGACTGTCAGTTAGGGTGTCGGGTAAATCTTATCCAGGTATGAAACATAAAAGTGAATGTTAATATCAGCAAAAGGCTCAAATGATTCGGTATAATAATTGTGATATAGTAAATATGCCCACCTATCATAGACTGCAACTCGTTGATATGATAAACTGAGGACTCTTTGGAGGTTCGAACCCTAACCCACCTACTGGGAGTGCCGCGTCCTTCACATCCCACAGTTACTACTCTAATATAATAATCCGTTGAGGGCCGGAGTCCATGCAGAGTGACGGATTCTTTATCGGCTTCCACTCTCCAGGTCCGGATCTTTCCAGCTCCATTCTCCTTGAGTTTGATGAGATACCTCTGGACGGGACATCCGTGCGAGTCTTCATCAGTTCCCAGCCGAGGATCTCCACTCTGAGATCTTGCCCAACTCAGGTTGATGGTCTACTCCAGAGAAACACAAGAAAAATTAGAGAAAATTAAACCTATAATAACATATTCACTCACATTCTTTGCATTTATCGCTTCTTTGCTTGTACTTGTGTGATGTGATAAATAAATAAATAAGTAAAAATAAATAAATATATATATTTTCTGCAAGTAGCTTGAAATTAAGTTTATTACTCTATAGATATTTTAATGTTATTATTGTTGGTTTAATTGATAAAAGGATTTGCATCATGTTTTAACCAGTGTTGATCCTTATTCTCTTTCAGAACTTGTGAATAACTAACCGCGTTTGAGTGGGCCAGAGAGTAGACTATTGTATGCGCTGTTGAAGACGTCACTGATATTGTCATCAGATGATGAAAATTACATTAAATTCATTTGTAGTTTCTTGTATTTATAACAAAATCAAATTCATAAACTAAAGTACAGTACTTATTATATTATACGGATTGTCCTCTAAATATAATTTAGGACTTACAATGATTACTTTTAGTTAATTATTAATTAATTATTACGACAAATAAAAATCTAAAGATTACTAGATTAAACAGCAACGTTGCCCGGTTTGTCATCGATCATTACTACTCCCAGGTCACTCACTCTATCACAGGACCTCACAGGGCTCGTCCCATCACTTGTATCACTCTTTCTATTACAGGACCTCACAGGTCTCGCTCCATCACTTACATCACTCTTTCTATCACAGAACCTCACAGGTCTCGACCCATCACTTACATCATGCTTGCTGTCGCAGGAATTCATAGGCCTCGTCCCATCACTTACATCACTCTTTCTATCACAGGACCTCACAGGTCTCGTCCCAACAAATAAATTAAATATTTATTAATAGATAAATAAATAGATTAAATAGATAAAAAATAACAAATAACAAATAGATTAACAAATTAACAAATAGATTAAATATTTAAATTAAATTAAATGTTAAACAGTTACCAACCGTGGAATTGATAACCTCGGCTTCGAGTGATCGCCTACTCAAACGCTGACTTCTACTCGATTCTGAAACATAATATTATGTATAGAATGCAGAGTATTTTGATAAGTAAACCTAGTTAACTTTAAACCAATCTTGGTGACGGTAGTTGCTCGATTGTGTTGAGCCGTCTTGAAGAGACGCATTGTGCTTCTGAACCATTACATTAAAAACATTCAACCATCAATTGAACGAATGTCGCAATAGGCTAGTATCACTATTGTATTTAATGCGGCATTTGAGTATCACCTCAGATATTATTTAACAGAAATTGAATTTCCCGTTTCACGGGCTCATATTTCTCTCCAAATATGCAGCCACGGCTTTATGGTTTATGTCATTGTCAGCCGGTATCATCCCTGACATCGCCTTCGGGGGAGGAACCTGACGTTAAATCCTCATTGTATTGCATTGTATGGTATGATGAAAAGGACGTTTAATTTGCATTGATTGATGAGAATCTGATGTAGGTGGACCAACAAGGAAATATTAGCCGATAGCATCAATGAAAACTGTTTGGTAGGAGGCAATAAATCGATTTAATTGACTTTGAACACATTGATAAATGTAGAGAACAAAAATTAGGCGTCCTAATTAAGCGATTAAATTTATAAAATCTAATTACCGGCAATTGCTTAGCCCTCAATTCGATAATTATAAGTACCACTTAGGTGTAGGCCAGTACTGATGTGTCCCTAATAGGGTTAAATACAAAGCTCAATTAGTAATTACCTCTTCCAACTTCAATAAATATTCTTATTTACAATCGTTACAATGACGACATCGGATTAATTTAGCTCAGCCACAATTGAAGTAGTTAAATAATAAATTATTGAAATTAGTTAATTTATTGGATAATACCTTCTTTTCCTGTTACCGTCAATGGCCGACAAGCGGATAAGAGGCCACTTAGACCAATTTTGGGTCAATTATTTATTAGACCATACAGAGCTTCGACTTTGCGTAGGCTAAAATTCTAATGTTTGAATCTTGTTATGACTAGGTTTATAAATTTGTAGAATTATTTTATTATTGTGGACAACCTGAATAATTATAGCATAGTAACCTAACAGAAATATAAGAGTGGTTAATAGCACTTTAACTGTAGAATTGCATTATCTATTGGACAGCGTGCATCAATTTGTGAACGCTGGTACTGCATAAGAATTCAAGAACTCAAACGAAATATTTCTTACTCAGCTAACTGTGCAAGTACGACAAGTTTCACTTTAATTATGTATTTTTTATAGAAATTATGCCATGAAAAAATCAATATTAATAATTTTAATAAGAATTTTAATAGAAATAATAATTTTGTAAATTATAGAAATTAAATATCGGCCTATATTCTCCGTTTGTGTCGATGATTGGCTTAGTCAATAGCACATCGGTTAATGTCCGACTTGAGTTTCATAGGTTCACGACGCGAATCCCTGTGATCACCCGTCACTGATACAGCCGTTCGGCGCGAAACAAACTTCAAATTCGGTTTTACCCTTTTAGGAATTGAGAATTAAGAATTACTTTTTTTAATTTACATCCTACTTAATCCACTAGTATTAAGTAGGATATAATTTAGCTTTCGATTGTCGAAACTGACGCTTTATTCCATACAACAAAACGCTGCAATACAACAAAAGATTGCATTGTAGTGGTTCTACGTCAAATTAATGAATAAATTTAGCCTTTTCCATCCTACACTTAGACACTAAATTGTTTTTCTGTTTAACGCAAAAACAATATCTCGCAGATGGCTGATTTGACAGAAAAAAGATAGACAGGTATTATAAAGTAGAACAGAGTGCAATGCATGACGTGGTCCATTGTAGGTCTGACTAGGAAAGGAAACCCTGTAAACACGTCAGGCTGATATATGTGGAATAAAAAACGATTTAAAAAACAGATTACGATTAATGAGACCATGAGAATTTTGAGTACTTTGCATTAATGAGAGGTTGCTAACTCCTTTGTGGCGAAAACATCTAATTAAATTAATGCATTTTGAATTCGATATTTCTACACTTACGCATCTGGCATTTAATTGCTCGGTTTTTTGTGATGGCGATATTATTATTAATATTTTTTTATATTTATATATATTTTTTTAATGCCCTGGGTGGTAAACGACCCTGGGCTAAAAATATGATAAAAATTATTTTAATACGCTGATCAAGAAGTAAAGATAAAAATACATGTAAAATGTATCTCTTGTACTCTGAAATGCCATGTCGCTGAAAGTGCTGCGGAAGCATATAGCGTTGTAGCGTTGAATCGCCATGGACAGACGCTGCCACAGAAAAGACTTTTCGCGGTTGTCGCCGGTGAAGGCATGGGTCCACCTGCTAATGTCATCTACGAGCGTATAAAGTCGGTGCCGGCAGAGTTTATTTTTTTTTTTTACCCTGGGTGTAAAGAGCCCGGTGGGTTTTATAAAAACGATTCAATTAAGAACGAATTAAATCGTCGCCCAGATGCTCGAGATCTACTGGGTTAAAAGAGCCGCGAAAGCATACAGCAAGCATAATAATAATAATAATTATTATTATTAATGCGTTGCATTAGGTGAGCTAAACAAAAAGTTCGTGTACCAATGATTGAATAATTATTATTAGTAAAATAAATTTAATTAAATGCCCATACGTCGCACCGTGTATTTACAATATGCCACACACATGTACTTAGTTTGTTGTTGACTAATTGTAGAAAGAAGGCAGACATGATAAAGCAAACAGCAACTATTTGGTTTGTTACTCTGCTACTCAAAGAGGCATCTGCAACAATTCCTCTGGCAAATTTCTATCCATATGGAAGAGGCAATGGAGATTCTGAACTTCCAAGAGAAGACGACGCCTTTATCACCAGAAGTATATCGTTCAACTTTCCATTCTTCGGAAAAATTTACAGAGAAGTTCAAATAAGCACCAACGGAATAATAACATTCGACGGCGGAAATAGCGATTACAAACCGGACAGATTTCCTCTGAGAGAGTTCAGGAGTATCGCCAGTTACTGGTCTGATCCGGATCCAAGAAATGGTGGAAATATTTACCAGAGAGAAGTCCACTCACCGGAGATACTCAGCAGAATTACCAATGAAATTCGAACCCGTTTCATCGAGTATAAATCCTTCACCAGTACTTGGGCTCTTATTGTTACATTCGATAAGGTGGCTCAGTATGGATGTAGGCCTATCCCAGTTGCATGTTCAGTACGCTGCTCGGACACTCTCACTTTTCAAACAATACTAGCAAGTAACGGAGTTCATTCTTTCATCATCTTTCTCTATAATGACTTAAAGTATACTGCCGGTACAGCGGCCTGTAACGCTCATGCCCAGATAGGATTCAATGCAGGTGATGGTAAACGCTTCTTCCTGGTTCCAACCTCAAACACAGCCAACATTTCCACCACAGCCCTGACAACTAGCAATGTTGGAGTACCAGGTCAGTGGATGTTTTCCATTGATGGATCTGATATAGCAGAAGGTTGTAATGAAAAGGGAAAGTTGGAAATATTTCCACGTAAAATGCTTTACTTTGGTGGAGAAGACATCATTTTAGCAGGACCGTGTTTCAATGAAGTCAAGGGGAACATTACCGTAACTTTCGATGGCAAAATTAAAGTAGTCTGTCAATTAACCACTGCCTTCCAGCTAGTTTGTACTGCGCCTTACTTCCTGCACATTGGTTTGAATGCTGTTACATTCGCATACAGAAATGTTGACTACACTACTTTCATTATGATCGTTGATATCGAAGATCGTTTGGTAATCCATACTGATTCAATCACTCTGGAGGTTACTGATATAGACGCCAGATTCGATATCAGTTGGAATGCCTCTCTATTTTCTAGCGCTCAAACTATAGTCAGAGGTTTCCAGATTGATAGCATATTCAACAGCGTCAACGACTTTCAAGATGAAATTGTCACTGCTCTTGAGTTCTATACTGCAAACAACACGGGCCGTGCCACAATATTCCCTAAATCGACAGCTGGAGATAAAACTTTGAAATTTTCTCGACGCGTACTCGTTGTTCTATGCGATGCTAATAACCGTAACCTACAAATTGTTCGCATCGTCACACTGATAACTGTTCGAGTGTGCGAATCACAATGTCGCAGCTGGCACAAGAAACAACCTTCATCAACTGCAATCCGTGATATTGTCAATACAGCTACATCAAGACATCCTTGTCCTCCCGCTGCTGGTGTACTAGGTATCTTTCCATTAAAAATTGGTAACTTTATACTCGACGGTGACTGCAATCCACTGAAACCACTGCTATGTGGCGTGTTGCATCCTGGTGCCAATGCATGTTATAGAACCTTGAACAACAATAAGCATCCTGTTGTGCAATGCTGCTACGACAGTAAGCAGAGACTAATCCTTGGACCACCGAGCGGCGGCAGACTTTCATTTGTGGACTCTAAGGATTCAATTCTTGCGCATCTTAGAGAAGACATCATACCATATCTCACCTGCTGCAAATGCTCCAATCTTTGTTCCTTCTACTACGAGAAGCGTCCTTCCATAGATTCGCGTAAATTTGTCCCACCCAGACCAGCCAATGGCGGTGGTGATCCTCACTTCAGAACCACTGACGGAACAGACTATACCTTTAATCCCATTGGAGAATTTACCTACCTGGCAACAAATGACGACACAATACAAGTCCGCATAGCACAGTTTGTAGACGCTTCCGGGATTGCTACACAGGCGAGCTACTTTTCTGCTTTTGTATTTAAATCATACGACTCCGACGTGATACAAGTTGAGTTGAGTGATCTACACCTGTTTCGCTTCAGAGTAAACGGAGAGACGCTGTCACTGGACTTTGGAGCCTGGGATTTCAATGGAATTTCAATAAATTATGTTAATAGTACTGCAGTTGAAGTCTCCACTCACAATTCAATTGTAGCCGAAATTGTCATAAACAGCGGAATCCTGAATGTGGTTCTTTCTCTTCCAGAATCGATCAAGGGCAAAGTCAGAGGACTTATTGGAAACTGGGACAATATACCAGGAAATGACTTTCAGTTGCCAAATGGATCATTTATTCCACCGACCTCTTCCGATGCGGACAAGCATGATATCTTTGGCATGAGTTGGAAAACTACCGCCACCGCCTCTCTATTTGCTTACCCTACTGGTTTATCATGGAGCGATTATCAGACGCCTGGATTTAGACCAACCTTTGTCGTACCTCCTCAGAATCCTCGGTGCAATGGCACTGACTCAGTGGCAATGGCTCAGTGCAACTATGACGCCAGCGTTACCGGAAATATCAATATCGGTCTGGCAAATATCGACAGAATAAATTACGCAGCCGATATAGAAGCCCGCAATGCATTGATCAGCAGATACTGTCCTCTGTCCGTTACAGTTACCAACGGAAATGTTAGAGTATCTGAGGAGAGCGATACTTATGTGACATATCACGTCACTTGCAACAAAGATTATCTAATGGATGGAGAAGCTTCAGTGAGTTGTGTGAATGGTCAATATAATCCACTTCCCACATGTTATGATCCAAGAAGTGCGTCGGGTGCATCAACTCAAAATCCAACCATCACTATTGGTGTGATGGCTCTCATGAAAGCTATAGTGAATATTAGATTGGCTTAATCGCTAGATTTACTTTAAATTACAATAAAACTTGAAAGATCACTTGAAACTTGAAGGTTAATCTAACGTGGTGTTTCCTTACAGAAAGCATAATCGGCGATTAACGGACTTTAAATAGTATTAAACATTGTGCTGATCAGGAAGATAAGTTTCTTTGGTCATGTTTATGAGGAATAAAAAAATAGAGAGCATGATTATAAGCGGAAAAATTGAAGGAAAGCGTTTCAAAGTAAGATAAAGAATTACCTAGACTAAAAGTCTCAGTGAATAGATGAACGTAGAAGAAGTAGAAATGATTATATTGCTGGAGAGAGAGATATTCGGAAAACCATGACCGTCATAGCTGGGAACCGGCAGGACACCTGAGAGAAGAAGAAGAAACAGTATTAAATAGCTTATTTTACTTGAAAGACTGACATCATGAACATGAAATAATTTTTCATATATTAACATTTTATTGCTTCGATTATGTATTCTTTAAAATATAAATTAGGTCCAAGTGTGATTTTAGAGTATAATTATTTTACCTACATCACACAACAAAATTGCTATGCTATAATTGCATCTAGATACCGTTTACATGCCCGACTTTTTCTTTCATAATAATATTATCTATAATAAAACACGTGATCTGTTTTTATATCGCAATTATTTCGCTATTCTCATTATTTGTGGCATAATTTTGCAGGGCTATCGATATTTCTATTTTTGAGCCCTCAATTTAACAGTGTACACATTTCCTAATTGTACACAATTAGCTAATTGACACAATTTCCTAATTGTAGATTTTAAAATGGTAATTATAACGTCTGTTCCCGTGCCACAAGTAAACTATTAAAAAAGAACACGGCTGATATTCGAACCCGTGGTTCTTTGCTTCACATGTAAGCATGCTATGATACCACCTAGACCACTTAGCCGAGTCAACTAATTATTATCCTGCAAACGCTTCTTTGTATATTATGCTACTTACTCAATAAGATTTTGTTGGTTGGTGTTGGTTGCGGGACACCAAGGAATCTAGATAAAATTGAAGACTGTACATGTTGCAAGAGGCGACTAACGCAGATGCCGCAGTATAGAGTAGAGTGGTCTGCGCCTTGATGTCTATGTACTTTATCATTTGGTCGCTCAAATGCACAGATTAAAAAAGGTAATGGCACACGGGCTGTGACATATGGCTAAACCACTGTACCCTTCAATATTCAAACCGCTTCTGAGACTAGCGTTGGGAGTGCGCTATAAAAGAGCTTTTGAATGATTGATTGAAAATCTTCCTAATACAGCAGCACCAGGATGCGAATACTCGGGGAATCCTACCCTTCCCCCCATTTTGAATACCATTTTATTACCCACCTTTTATCATCTTATACGGGCCCTGAGAGACTGGATTTTTATCATTTCAACATATACATTTTAAAGGAAGTTGTGTCCGACCCACTTATAAAGCTTTCTAATACGCACACTGTGCACAGTGCATCACAGGCTAAAAACGTAATTACTAACGATTTTCTGCTATACGATGGATAAGTTCCGTCGAAGGTCAAACTTATCCGCTGGATAGACTTATGAGAGAGTCAACAATTTGGCCATAAGTCTTACAGTAACTGTATAAGCGTTAAGCAGACTACCTCTGATAGTTCAATAATGTCAACGTTTTTATCTGTGTCTATCAATATTATTAAAGCTGAAGAGTAGTAAATCGTATCACTCGGAATAGATTTGGGACGCAGTCATGCTGAACCGAATTCGGAATAAATTAGATCTCGCGAAAATAAATTAATGCATAGATGCAGGAAAGTGCAGTGAATGATTCAAAAGTGTGTTGATTCTAGAATTGATTAGAATATATTAGATGAACTGTTAAATGCTAGGTCTGCAGATCACGTTCTTACTCACAATCTGCTATCAAGGTCATTTAAGAGCACTCCACCGACCAGTAAGTTTATCACAAAGGTTATGCCTTTCAAATACCTACATTTTAAGATGGGAGATATACATGTACTTTCTAATGTGGTTCGCCGTCATCTACTTCATTACCTGCGCTAGTAGGCTCTTAATAGACATATTCGGTTGGTCTATCTCAGGTTTCCGGGAGAGAAGCGACTATACGGGAAAAATGACTAGGCTATAGCTCAGATTATGTCGCTGGATTCATATGTAGGCTGAATTTAATAATTATACAGACACCTCCGTCAAGACTATTTATTTCTGAAAAGAGAACAAACAGTTTATAGAGAATATGATAAGTCTAAGGAATTTAAACACCCAGACCTTAAAGGAGACCGATTTAATTATTAAGATTTTTACGGTGATTGGTTGGACTTCAATTTTACCGACAATTACGATGCCCATGTGAATCGACATATTCAATTTAATTCATATCCCAAGTAGTCCGGATCTAACGTGAACAAGGAATAAACGAATAAACAAAATTTCATACTGATCTCTTTCCATGAGATCAGACATAGTCCAGGCATCATTAATATGGATGGCCGTATACAAAAGTGGACCAACGACCAAAATAAATAATTTATATTTTTCGCAAACTATTTTCAAAACCATAAACGGAAGACTTACAATTTTTGGCCAGTATTGTACAACAACATTATATCTAGTATATACCACAAAAATATGTTAAATATTCAGATAACAATTTACAAATATTGTTGAAATAAACACCATTTTTTCAATATGTCCGATGGTCATTGTTCCACTTTTGCATACGGCCATCCATATATTATCTGAGTTTCAGTTCCTATCTACTTTAAGTTATTTGCAAAATTCAGTGACAGAATAATTAGGAGATAGCCTGCAGCAATAAACAGAGCGAATTTAAACGACATTTTGTTTATGGCTGTGAATATTAACTAGCAAGCTATTTTAAATCCGCAGTGTACGTGATCATATCAGAGCTACAGCAACTGTTAATTTGTTAGAAGAGTTGATAGAATCAGGACTAAATCGAAATGTAAGTTCAATCTAGATTCTAGAATCTATAGATGACAGGGGTTTATAAATAGAACTGCTACATAACGCAATCTATTACTAGAAGTTTAGGAAGGATAGGAGTAGTAACACCATTCGAAGTATGATAATTATATTAGAAAGACAACTTAAATTAATAAATTAGTGCATACAGGACGATATGTTAACTATTCATAGGACATACAGGACGATATGTTAACTATTCATAGGACATACAGCAGGACGATATGTTAACTATTCATAGGACATACAGCAGGACGATATGTTAACTATTCATAGGACATACAGGACGATATGTTAACTATTCATAGGACATACAGGACGATATGT
>JAQFZF010001451.1:0-14074 GCA_034695365.1 Enchytraeus norvegicus | reverse complement strand
TCACGTCTCCTGAGATAGCCCTAATCCTGGACCCAATTCTGTTTACGAAAGCCGCCCCTGAATCATTCACAGGCCCTGAGGTCTCAAAGGCTATAGGGATGAAAGAGCACATGGAAGAGTAGACTCTTAGCTTTTTGTCTAGCGTCTCTCTTTTCCACATTGCAGCATTTAACTCGACCTCAATGTGGGTCCAATCTTTTTATATAAACAGAACTCTGTTTTAAAAATAATTCTAAAAAGCTTGGTCGACAGGAAGTACTTAGGGTTGCTGTATCTCGGGTTGTTTCCACAGATAAATCAAGTGTGTAAGGCTGATTAGAGGTTAGCATGCAAGTCCACAGCAAAACATTCTTATAAGCGTTATGTTGAGTATAGTCGACTGTCTAAAACCAGTAGAAAGACTCAGTGTGTAAAGCTCTGCTTACCGTCTGTTTCCTTTCATAATATGAAACATGCACATATCCGCTCTTTCTGCCTGGTTTCTGCATCTGCGACAAAGGTACGATTAATCAAGGAGTGGGACCCCTCCCTACCGTAAAAAAAGAGACTAAGAAAGGAAACCAGTATGTGCGAATGTCATTGCGAAAATAAACGAATAATTAGAAAGAAGTGAGAATCCGAGCCGCTGGAGAACTAAAAGCAGTGTTCCATTCCTCTCAGGCAAGTATGCAACCAACTAGGCTGTTCCACCGCCACTAAATAGATCTCTGTGGCTCGCAGGTGGCGGTAGTCCCTGACATCGCCCTAAGGTGAGGAACCAGACGTTAAATCCTCATTGTAATGTATTGTCTAGTGGTTAGCTAGGTACGCTCAAGCATAAAGTGATTGTAGAGTCAAGGTTTCAAACCCAGATCAGACTACAGGAATAATAACGGCTCTCACGCTCATTGCAGAGACGCTACAGTGATTATATGCCTGCAGGACGCATATAATCGCTGCATCCGCTCATGTTGATAGATTTACTTCAGGCAGAGAGAGAAAGAGAGAGAGAGAGAGACAGAGAGAGAGAAGGCTTCAATACAGACATTAGTCTAACCTTGAAGCATTGCTGCCTATCTCGGGCTATAACAACAAAGTTCTGCAAAATACAAACTTACAGAAAACTCTTTTTGCTCCTGTAATGAGTCTATAACATTAGTAGAAAAATATTGGTCCAATCAGTGTTCTGCCAAATAGCAGCTCCATTGCACAATTTTATTCACAAGGGGAACAAGCTATGTTACTAACTAGAGTGCCCCAGTCTCTGTCACAGAAAGCAGATGGATTCCAATGCAATGCTTAGCATTTGCCGAAGTACAATGCAATGAGGATTTAACGTCCGTCTCTTCACCCGAAGCCAATGTCAGGGACGTCTCAAGTAGAGTATGCAACCGCAAGCGGTTATACAGCAGCAGAACACACTTGCTAATGCACAGACCGAAGAGAAAGAGAGATCCGAAAGAGTGCAAGTCCATTAGTGCAAGTGCACTTTTATCTCATACTTCAACTACGTAAATATTCTCTACGATAGTGTCCAGTTGCCTTCATAAGTATCTGCCTTTTAGCGCCTCTTACAAACACTTGCAATTATTGGGTCTTTCTTCAGTTTACGCGAATTCAATACCAATGTATAATTGTTAATATATATTAACATTTTTCAAGAACAATAGAAAGCATAATCATATTCTGAGAAATTGAAGATAAGCGATGTAAAGCCGTAAAGCTAAGTCTGTTTTCGTAACCATGGATACTGTCAGAGACGGACGCGGCTGGGAATCGAAACCATGACCTCCTGTAAAGGAAGACAAAGAATTACCAATACAACGAGTTTTAGTGCTGAGATGAACGTAGAAGAAGCAGAAATGATCAAACACGCGAAAGAACGAGAACTGTGGAAAACCATGATTTTCATTGCACGGAATGGGCAAGACACCTAAAAGAAAGAAGAAAAAGAATTATTAATGTAACAATGATAATAAAGAAGCTTACCGCATTAGAATGCAGTGCCATCTTGAACTTCTGGAAGTACATCCAGCGCTTTGACTCGTCAGGGCTCAGATCATGAAAGAAGTTTCTGGCCGTGAAGCCGAACGAGTGGAACTTGCCCTCAGGTGTGAGGAGGAGGGTTGAGGGGGTTTTATAGTCGAGAGCCCCCGGGTCTCCCCCCTCCCACTGCCTCATTATATGCACACTCTCCCCCTGATCCCTCGTGAACCGGAAAGCATAGCCACTGTAGGTCGTGCCAAAGTCTATAGCAACCACGACGAAGTGGCGAGTGGAAGGTTTGAGGTCCTCGAAGGCTGGCGGTGGTTCAGCCACAACGTCATCACCTGCAAGCTTGACGAGGATGCATCTGGTGTCACTCTTACTGCGCACACTAGGAGGCACTGCCAGTACTGGTTTACTGCTGGACTTACTCACCGTCTCGCTGAATCTGATTGGCTTGCGAAATGAGTTGCGACCGAAACAACTGAACCCCAAATCCTCTTCGCTCTTTGAGGTAGGTGAGGTGTCCTGAGGAGGTGGTGAAAGAGAGGTGGCTCTGTTAGATGTGGGGCTCTCGTGCTGGACTATGTAGGTGACCTTGCTGGCTGGTGGTGGTGATGATTTGGATCTGTAGAGGGTTCCTGTTTGGATTAGAGGCACTAAGATCTTGAGGACCTCCACTGGTTTGTCGTCTTGCTCTGTTGGCTCAACCACAGCAACCTTGGTCTTGTCTGCTGTTCTAGCGACAACTGATGTTTGCCTATCAACGATGTAGGTGACCTTGCTGGGTGAAGGAGGGGAGGATGATGATCTATAGAGTGTTCCAGTCTGTATGAGGGGCACCAGGATCTTGAGGACCTCAATGGTCTGCTCCTCTGGTCCTGCTGGCTCCACCACAGCAACATTAGAGTCAGTCACACCCGAGTGAGGTTGCTGGAGACCATTCAGCACAGGCAGGTCCACGGCACTAGGTTTGATGATCACTGGTGTGCTCTGATCTACAACACATGGGGCAGAGTCACTTATATCTGGCAGTACAACATCAACAGGTACCCTATCAATAGTTACAGTATCTTCAACACTAATCTCACCTGGTCCTATAACAGAAACATTCTTCTGCGACGTTGTGTCGTCTACAATTGAAAGAATGGTGGTCTCTACAAAAGGTTCGGGCAGCCTAACGACCTCTATATCACTATACTGGACCGGTATATTTGACTCTACTGGGTCGTGAGAAGCCAAAACTCTCACATGGGCCTTGATCCTATCCTGAACTTGTTCTATATCAGTAAACATCTCAGGAGCCGCTACTATTATATCTGTATCAGCGGAGCCGACATAGACATTGCGCTCATAATTGTCTACCTTACCAAAGCGTCTTATTTCCTCCTCTAACCTTATATCTCTTTCTCTCTCTTCAATTACTATGTCATGATATTCTGGCTGAGTTATGTTTTTATCGGCATTTTGATGTTCTATTTGTAATTCTGGTGAAGTATCTTCAGTTGCATCATCAACTATATAATCATTCTCATCATGTGGTAAGATACCAGTAACATCGACTGACAATTCCACATGTTCTGAATCAGAGAGTACAATGTTATCATCTGCCACTGCTACAACTCTAGCAGTTTCCTTGATTCCTTTAACCTGTACGTCCTTTTCTAACTTCTTGCTCGGCTTCTTCTTCTTGATGACATCATATGTGACGGTGTATGTAACCTCCTCTACTTGTGGTTCTTTGTTCTTCTTGGACGGTTCCTTGCCCAGTGTTGGTGCAACAGCGAGGACCTCAGGACTCGGCTGTGTCACAGAGAAGTAAGTACCAGGTCCCTGTAATGCCATGTTCACATCATCACACTCTCTGATCTTTGGTGTCTCCGAGGCTTCGCCTGACTCTGAGTGAGGTGTGTCCATGCTCAGCTTCAGCTCTTTGTTCTTTTTGGTCACAATCTTGGGCAGCTGATAGTTAACGACGTACGTGACAGTCTCTTTGAGTTTATCTCCTGATTCCCTACGACCTGCTTTAACCACCTCCACTGCTGGGATCTCTACGTTAATGGATTCAGGTAGCAGATCATCGTACGCAAACTCAGACATGGGAACAATGTCGATGTCAGCCCCTCCCTCCACTTTCTCTACATCTCTAATCGCCTCAGCAAGCTTTGCTAACGGCATTTCGTATTTGACAATGAAAGTCATGGTTTGCGGCTGTTTCTTGTGAGATTTTGGTCTGTCTTTCTTGGCGTCAAGTTTAACGGGTTTGGACACGTCACCCGGTTGGGTGTTTACCACTGCAACGTCTGCCTCACCTCCATCAACTGCCCTGCTTTTATCACCTGTCTGTGGTTGTAACTGTGGCTCAATAGATGCCTGCTTCCCTCTCTTAACTGATTTAGAGATAGGTAGATCATATTTGACTAGAAATGTCACAGACTGTGGTTCAGAGCGCTCTTCCAAACCTCGCATTACATCAGCTGTGACATCTGCAGCTGGCTGTGCTGTAATTTCAACTGTGCCTTCGGCTTCTGTTCTCTTCTTATTATCAGAGACAGCCTTGCCTTTGCTCTTTGGTATATCCCATTCTTTACGTGTGGGCAGCGTGCTATAATTCACTTTATACGTCACAATATTAGGAAAAACTATCGCAGTCTTCTTATCTTTAACATCCGCATCAACGTTGAGTTCTTCAGCAGGTGAGACTTCACTTTTTGCTTTGCTCTTCTTAGACTTTGGAGCGGGAGGTGATGGCCTTCTCACCTTGAAATCCCATTCTCTGTGCGGCACTGGAGTGTCGTAGTTTATTTTATATGTGACGGTGTGTTGATCTGTCGCCATCTCTGTCACAGTGTCGCCACCAATTGTCACATCTGCAGAAGCAGTGGCCACCTCGGGCTCCAGGGTTTTCACATTCACACTTGGAGTGTCAGCAGAAACTGAAATCTCTTGTTCGTGGCTTATACCACTCGATGGAACATGTATTTGTTTCCTTGTCTTCTTTGGTTTCTGAACACGGCCGCGTGCAATTATGATGTCATCGAGATCAGTCTCTAGATAGGAAGGTTGCTCAATGGTCGGCTCATTTATGTCAGCTTCAAACTTTATATTGGTATCAATGGTTGCTACTGCAGGAGTCGCGTCAAAAGATGGGCCCTTGTCTGCTGCCGAAGCCGATAGTTGTTCAAATTCAACGTCGTATTTGACATTAACATGAGGCTTGTAGGACACTTCAGGGTCAGTTGTATCGGTGTGTCGGGTTTTCACAACAGTGAGAGTGGGTATCGTATGATGAGACTCGTAGAATTGACCATCGTCGTACACTACAGGTGTTGGCTGCTCCACAAGAATCTTGACATCTTGTCGAGGCATTGGTTTAGAAACCACGGGTTTAGTAACCACGGGTTTAGCAGACTCGACCCCCACAACAGGTAAATCTGACACTTTACCCTTAATTTTAGTTTTAGGCTTCTTCACTTTTATATCCCACTCTTTCCATATAGCTGGTTCGTCACGTTTCACTAAATACGTCATGGTAACAGCTTTTGTGACATCAGCATCTGGTTTGCGCAGAGGAATCATCAGCGTCGGTGTCTCGACAATAACTGCACCACCTTGTTGGTAATCTGGTCTTTCTATATCCGGTGATGGTCCTTTACTACCCTTGGACTTCTTCGCTTTGCTTGACCTTGATTCTTTGCTTGATCTAGATATCTTAGACTTTTTATCTGCGCTCGTGTCTGGAGCTGATACCTCGTGATCCACCACGTAGGTGACCGAGGGTTGGAAGACTTGCTCTGCCTCAACAGGTTCATCTTGGTTATCCCTGTCAGGCATTTCAGTAGACGCCTTCTTTCCCTTGGCTGGGGATTTTCTAGCCGATATATCCCATTGTCTGTAAACACTCGGTGTATCGTGAGTCACGTGGTATGTCATCTCTTTGGCTGGTTTTTTCTTGGTCTCTAAAGTTGGTCCAACGAATACTAATTCAGTTTCAGAGACTGGACGAGCGGATGAGGTTTGTGGTTGCTGGACGGCATACGAACCTCGTGACCTTGGCTTCTTAACCTTTATATCCCATTCCTTCCTCTTTCCTGGCAGGTCATAATTCGTCTCATATATCACAGAGTCTGCAGACTGGAGTGGCTCAGCTTTTGTTGCACCAATCACAGTTTTTATTTCAGTTTCATTTCCAGAAGAACGTTTGCTTTTATTTGCAGATTTTGGTTTAGATTTTGCATTAATGTCCCACTCCTTCCTCTTCTGCGGCAGACCATAGTTTACCTCGTATGTCACTGATATCGGTGACTGAACGGGCTCGGTTGTATTGGTCACAGCGACCTCCTCAGTCTCATCACCATAAACAGCAGGTTCAGCATGCTTGCTCTTCTGTACAGACTTAGATTTAGACTTTACTTTTATGTCCCACTCCTTTCTGGGTTTAGGCAGGTCGTAAGTAATGTGATATGTGACCGATTGAGGAAGTTTAACGTCCGTTACTGATAGTGGAGGGAGATCAGGTTTGGTAGTTGTGGATTCTGTCTGATGGTCAATCTGGAATCTTCTGTCCTGGAACTCTGGAGGTGGTGTTCTGATTCCAACATCCCACTCATTCTTAGGCTCTTCAGTCCTGATGTTATAAGTAACAGTGTCATTGGAGCCCAAAGGAGCTGCTGTTATCTTGGGTGAATCCGATACTGATTTGTATGTAGTCTCACTTATTCGCAGATTTGCATCCACTTCACCAGATGGCAGACTGATTGAAGACTGAGGCTTGACATCATACGTCACATGATAGGTCACTGTCTCAGGAACCTTCTCGCTCTTTGATTTAGCACCACCGGTCTTTGGTTTACTTCCCGGTTTAGTTTTCACTGCAGTGGAAGGTTTGCGAACTTTTATGTCCCACTCTTTACGTGGCACAGGCTCAGAGTAATGCACGGTGTATGTGATGGATTGGGGTGTGGGTTCCAACTGAAAGGCAGGCGTGGAAGATATATCAACAGGATGTTCTGTCACTGATAGAGTTGCTGGGCTGATTGATTGGGAGATAAGCACTGGAGCAACCTCAACTGATCGAGTAGTTGTAATGGTTGGCTGTTCTATAACCCATGTAGCGTCGCTTGTTCTGAGGCTGTAGTCGACTCTTTCTGACACAGACACCTTCGGCGGATGAATTTCTATTTCAGGGCCCTCAACATGATAGCTTTTATCTGCTAATGAAGGCATTGTGTACACCTCTGGATTCCCTGTTCTGGTATTTTGTGGAACTTCATATCCATCTCTTGAGTAATTATTCCATTCAACTCTCGGTGTCTCACTGCGATATCTTCTGATATCAGTCACATGCCAGTTATAATCTGAGCCAATATGGACTCTAAAGTCACGTGTATCAGCATAAGGAACATTATCGATATCACTGTCGTACAGTGATTCATAGTTATTCTCTGATTCTGGTTCAGCTCTTCTCATTTCAGCTCTGTAGTTCAAAGGTCGTAGGTCAACCGGCTCCGAGGCTCTGCCCTCCAAATAATCTTTTCTCACACTTGCCTGATAGCCAGGATTTATCTCTCGCTCTGTGACTCTTGGTTTTTCAATCTCCGGTTGATACACAAGTTGAGCACCAGTGGGCATCCTGACAGAAGTTACTCCGCTCTGCAGTTCTAACTGTGTTGGCTCCACATCAACTTCACCTCTGTAGACTGGTCGACTCTCCTCTACGTATCTTGCTGGCTCTCTGTCTATCCTCACACTTGGTGCCTTAGCTGCTGGTCTGGTCACTTTAGGAGAGTGCCTCTCTGGCATGGATATGACTTGACGCATTTCAGGTTCATCAGCCTCAGCAATGAGTTTCTGCTTTCGTAGTGAATACGAGCCTCTGCTTAACTTCAGATCCCAATCCTTGTATCTCTTTGGGATGTCATGAGTAACCTCGTAGCTCATTGTCTGAGGGACTTTTGCTTTTCTTCCAGGTTTCTGCTTAACTGCTGATGAACGTTTCTTCTTCATCTTGATGTCCCATTCTCTTCTCTTGACGGGTAGGTCACAGTTCACCTGGTAGGTCACCACACACGGCTCTGATCCTGAGAGCTTCTTCGAGTCTTGAGGCATAGCCACTGGGAACTCCAAACTCGATGATTCGGGGATCACTGATGATCTATCTTGGACTGTGTAGGACGCCTGCGTAACGCGACCAAATCGTCTCCTTTCAGCGTCAGGTACATCCACATCATCTTCAGCGCTCGCAGAATATCCAGACTGTGTGGCCTTTATGTTTTTGGCTTTTCTTGGTTTTCTTGCTTTGATATCCCAGTTGGTGTATCTCGATGGTGTGTCATGCGATACAACGTAGGTGAGATTGTGAGAGAATTTCGGGCTTTGTGGAGGCGAACTGCGAGCGTCGCTGAATTTTCTTTTCACATGTCTAGCAGGCAGAATTACACCACCGCTTGAAGACTTTTCACGATGGATGGTAGAAGGCTGAATGTCTTTTGAAAATACAGTCTGCGGTTCATATGAAGTGGGCTGACTAATGACTGATACATCCACAGCAGGAGTGACCTTAGGAGCTCTGGAGACAGCTGGGTCATAGGCCTGACGACCTCTAAATGGTTCATTGACATTGTAGTCTGATTTGAACTCATATTCAGACGTCACAGCATAAAAAGGTCTGTTTACATCATAATTTAATGATCTTTCATAGGAACTATCATCCGAGTGCTTGGTATTAACACTCACTTCATACCTCGCACTTTCACTGACTGGAACAGCCTGTTTGTGTTTAGATTTCTTGCTCTCCGGCTTCTGAACATCCTCAGCACGAATTTCTGCTCGTGGTGCAACAGTTTCCGGAAGATTCATCTCAGCTGTTTTATGACGAAGGTTCCAGTTTCGTATTTTAACTCCTGTGTACTCGTCTTCCTCCGGCATGTCTCTCTTTATCTGTCGATCATACGTCACGATGTACGTCATAGTGACTGGGATCTTGCGTGACTTCCTCTCTCTGACTCTTCCTCCTTTTATCTTCAGCCTGCTCTCACCATCAGCACTGTCACTGTCACTTGATCTGTGCTCGACTGACTGTGGAGCAGAGTCCTCTGAGTACAGATACTTGGACTCCACCTGACCTCTCTGTGATGCTTCTTTACGTGACTTACCCTGAGACATCTTTCTTCGATACTTCCCAGCAGGTTTAACAGGATAGGGTTCATTGTATTGGATGACGTATTCAACAGTATATGGCTGACCTTTGAGTGCGGTGGGTAGCTCTGGATGAACGACTGAACTTTGCAGTTGTCCCTCAGCTGTGTAAGAAATTTGACTTTGTGTCTGGACTTGTTGTCTGCGAGGCTCATGCTTAGAGAGTATTCTGTTGTACGGACCTAAGGGTCTGTCTATGTAAGGCTTATCATACTGAACAGTGTAGTGCACTATCTTGGGTGACTTCTTACTTCTAGGCGACTTTCTCTCTGCTGCCTCTAAGTTCGTCGCTTCCAACTGAGGCACCGCGACATTAGCAACAAGAACTTCTTCTCGCTGAACTTCAACATCACCGCTAGGAACCTGGCTGCTGGGTTTTGTGACAACCTTGCTGGGTCTGAAGACTTTAGTGGGACGTTGATATTTACCTGTAGGGCGGTCTATGTAAGGTGTGTCATAGCTAACAACAAATGTCGCCACTTTAGGAACTCTTCTTCTTCCCTTGCGCACATTTTCCACCGGCACTCCCATCTCCATAGCAGGGTTCTGCATATCAACAGGTTTAATTTTAGTTTTAGTCTTCGGCTTTGGTCTGGGTGGGAGGCGTTTTGATCTTGCAAACTTACCGGAAGGCCAATCAATATATTTGTTGTCGTAGTTGTTAACATAAGTCACCACCTCGGGTTCTCTCTTACTTCTTGATTTCTTTCCCTTAGCTATTGGGGAATCACTGGCCCTTACCGGTACTGGCATCGATTGTTCAACTGCCACGTTTGTTGAATGAAGAGTTTCACCAGCCGCAGCATGCTCAGAGCAAAAACTTCTGACTCTCTTTGATCTGGAAAACTTACCAACAGGTATGTCAACATACGGATTCTCATGGTTGACGATGTAAGTCACCTCTTTGGGAAGTTTTCTTCTTTTTCCTTTGATTTGTTTTAGAGAGGGCAATTCAGTTTCGGCGTAAGCTGATGGGGCACTCTGTGTGTTTTCCATGAGACGTTCCGATGCCACATCGTCATTGCGCTGAGGCAGAACCACAACTTTCACCTGCTTTTCAGACTTATATTTTCTTCTGTACTTGCCCATGGGTTTGACGAAATGATTCTCTGTGTACTGCACAATGTAGGTAACTGATTTTGGTTTGGGTTCAAGTGGCAGTGTTAGGTGTATGGTTTCCAATATAACAGGCTCGTTGTCTGCTGTCATATCCAGGTCCATGGATGGCTCAATGACAGCGTGTTCGTATCTTACACCAACGGGCGCCGGTTCAAATCTAAGGTCAGTCCCATCTGACGTTTCTCTCATCATTTTCTCTATCTCTTCATCAATGTTGGTTTCCTTCAGTGTTGTGTTTGCATCGTAATTAGTCTGATATCTCTCCTGCTGAATGTTTGCGGCTTCCACTAATACTGCTTCATCGTGCCTCTTCTCTCTCTCCTGTTCGTAATCATCACCAGAAGAGTAGTCGACTGTAAAGTGCATGTCTTCTTGTATCTTACGCTTAGGCTTACCATAAACCTCCACATCGGACCAGTTGCCATAGTCCTCAGATTTTGCTTTCACCTGGCCTTGGTCTTCCTCGGGTTCTTTAAACAGCAGAACATATTTGACCGAATCTGGTGGTGATTGATTGATTGGCGCCTCTGTCGGAAACTGCTTTGGTGGCGGCGTATAGATATTAGTAGTACGTGGTGACGTCATATCAACATTAGATACTGGTGAACTGTACTTTATCTCTGCTAGCACTTTAGTATCTGCAGCGGTAGTATTTACAACTTCAAAATCAGAATTGACATAGAAATCTGGTACTCTGGTGTTTGCATTCGCATCAACGTCTTCAATCTTGCGAGTGAACATATTCTCAAACTCGTAAATACCTTTAGGTGATGTTTCTGTATTTTGTACGATATTTTGTTCTTTTTTAAATTCAAGTTTACTTCTAAGATTAGAGCGTATAGGCAAGGGTGAGCCCTTGCGAGTGGGCCAGCTGTCATACGTCACGATGTACGTCATCTTCTTAGGGCCACGCTTCTTTCGCTGCTTCTTTACGCTGTCTTTAATTTTGTTAATTGCCTCTGTTGATGATTCTGTATTCGGCTCTGAAGTAGTTTCCACTTCTTTGCCTCTAATGGGTAACGTGTCATCGTTATAGCCTGACGGTGACGGGGATGACTCGACTACTGCAACATCAACCGATTCCTCAGTGTGAGGTATTTCAGAGTCAGAACATGTCACCTCCACCACTGGGTCAGATCTTTGTTTGGCAAGAAACAGTGAGAAATCTTTGTCGGAAAGTCTCCTATTACTCTGCGAGACATTGTTTGTTATAATGTATGTAACGACTTTTGGGTTAGTTCGACGACCTCTACGCTTCTTGCGCTTCTTCTTCTTGTTATCACTATCAGACGACGGCTCCACTGCCTCAGTTGGTTGAACATTTCTCTGGTTCTCTGCCTCGACCTCGCGCCGCTCGCGAGTAGCACGAGAACTGACTGACGAGTCACGTGATTTAGATCTTCGTTTCTCGTAGAAGGTGTCAACATCATAGAGGATGACTTCCTCAAGGGTGCGTCTCTTCTGACGGACCTTGTGCTGAAGGCTTGGTGTGTTATCGTCGTCATCGTCATCCTCGAGAGGTTGTGGGGGTTGAGGCAGCACGACGGGCTGCACCACGGGCTGGGACCTGACGGCAGGTCTCACAGGCACACTGTGGTACTCGTTTAGCACCCGGGCTGACAGAGGCGTGGCCTCCAGGTGTAGGCGTGGCTCCGGTGGGAGGGGCTTCCTGGACCTTGCCTCCACCTGATTGGTTCTTGATAGTGACGCCAATGTACTGATATCAACAGAAGGTCCAGTGACTGTCTCTGAGGAGGATATGACCTGCAGTGTTGGCTTGTTCTTACCATACCTCTGCTCGTGCACCTCCTCTATGTCATGATAGAGCGGTTTCTTCTTCCTCAAAGAATCCTCATCACTGGACATCTCATTCAAGCCCCTGACCTCAGCCTCCACCAGGGCAAGGATCTCATCATAGGTGGCTGACCTGGTGGCCACCTTGCTCTTGATCTCCTCCAGCTTCATCCTCTGAGCATCACTCAGCCTGTCCCAGCGTGGGTCATCTAGATCAATGATCTCTTGAGCTGAGCTCCTCTGAGTTCTCTTGTAAGACTCGGGGTCAAACTCTTCTCTTATCTCCAGCTCCATCTATGTTGCTCCAGTTAATTATGGTCACAGCCTTGAAATACACTGTTATATTATCAGTTTCGAAATATACGGTCCTCTAATACTCTATCAATGCTATTCAGTAACTGTTTTGTATATACTACACTGTTGACCGAAATACTGTCAATTATAAAACATGCTGCTTAATCTTTCTTTCTTCCTTGCACTAGACATTCAAAAGTGAATGACACAGGTACATGTAATCTCCATAGATGATAGTGTGTGGTGTCGCTCACAAGTTGATAAGGTTATCGAGTGTTGTTGGCACGTAGTT
Organism: Enchytraeus norvegicus; assembly: GCA_034695365.1. Taxonomy (NCBI): domain Eukaryota; kingdom Metazoa; phylum Annelida; class Clitellata; order Enchytraeida; family Enchytraeidae; genus Enchytraeus; species Enchytraeus norvegicus. Next base: position 1,413 of record JAQFZF010001451.1, on the reverse strand, counting down.
GACAGAAGCAGATCTCAGAGAATTGTAGTAGCTCGGGTGGAGCCTTTGTAGTACGAATACGAAATACCTGCAAGAAATGTGCACAGCAGTTAGAATATGTTCAGATTGTACGACGTTGTACATAGGACGAGATCAGTAGTGTGGTAGCTAAGGCTGTGTCTACTGCAATAGAGGCGAGCAGAAGCAGTGTGAATTGAATGTGAAGCAATGTGAGTTCAATGTGAATTCAACGTGAAGCAATGTGAGTTCAATGTGAAGCAATGTGAATTCAACGAGAAGCAAGCGAATTAAACTTGAATTCAACTGATTTCTCACACCACACAAATTAAGCTTAATAATATTATCTGCGTGAAACAAAGATGCGGCACTGTTTGAAGAGTAGGTGACTGTAACACTTGTGAAACTATACACTGACTACAAACTGACTAGTAGTGACACACACGGACTACACACTGACTAGGGGTTAGTAGAGCACTCTGTATTAGAGACTACAGTAAAGTTCTGCCATTGTGAAACCACACAGATTGTATTGTAGATTTGTAGCATTGTAGATCTAGCAGCCGTTGTTTATTTATTTATCACATCACTCAAAGAAATCAAAACATGCCAATCTACTGAAATCGAATAAAATAAATTATTAAAGTTCATATTTACCTAATTGCACACAACAGTTAAAAACAATAAGTAATAAACGTATGCAAGTGTGTGTTCTGGTGGTATAGAACTGTTGGCAGTTGCCATGGTCTGCTTCTGACGTCCCTGACATCGCCTTCGGGTTAGGTATCGGACGCTAAATCCTCATAGTATTGTATTGTATTGTTAATTTGGGCATGATTGCACGCAGTGACAGTATTTCCTTTTTACAGTTGGTTCATAAAAAATAACGGCTAAATCTGAATTTAACGTTAGTTTCGTGACTGGAGGCTATGTGAGTGACGAGTAGCCCTGGGACTCGTAGATAGCCAGGATGCGAATTGTCATCGAATAGTGATTTATCATTAACCTTAAAAAATTCGTACACACCTTCAAAATGTGACAAAATAGTGAGATGAAAAAGAATGGAAAAATTATTTTGTTCGCTTCGCACGCAGAATTTATAATATAACACGCAAATACTGCGAGCGGAGCGAGCAAATATTTTTGGCCCCCCAGTTCACAATTCGCACACTGCACCGAGCACCTATTGAACCAGGACGGAATGTTGGACCACTGAGCTACTGGCTCTGCCAGCCTATAGAGGGCAATAGAGAGCAATATAAGAACATCAATCAATCAAAATATCAAGTAGTGAACTAATTCATCTAAAAATATTTCGGTTAATCAAAAACTATGAATATCGCCATTCATAGGCCTATATTATATAGTATGTTAATTTAATTAAGCAGAATAAATAAATGGTTCTGTTAATCTATC